>JACDIX010001081.1:0-16848 GCA_019843635.1 Fusarium siculi | reverse complement strand
CTATAATATTAATAAAGTATAGAATCCTTTAGATCTTAAGAGTGATCAGAACTCCAGGCGGATGCCTTTTAAATCAGTAAAGTCAAGATCCCTCGCCTGCAATCCGCCTGCAGCAATCGATAGCTCCCATTCAGTTAAAGGACTGTGCTTTGTATAATCCAGGTTTTGCCCATACTCTCCATCGCAAATGATAGACCGATCCTCAACACTATACTCAAAAAGAAGCGCGCGAGCATCTCCAACATACGCGTTGAAAGGAGCCGCACCGACCTTTCTCCCAGGGAGACTTATATCATAAAACCTCCCAGAGGTCTTGAGCAAGAGCCGGATGGCATCGTTCTCGCCTGTCGCGTCGAGGTTGGGAGCTACAGAGACCCCTTCGAGATAGCATCTATTCAGCAAGGTGTCAGTAAGGAAGCCGAGCTTCTGCTATTTCTATAAAGCTTACCGCGCTTTAGAAACCCGAATGCGAGAGAAGCCGGCAAACATTGCGTCCTCCGGAT
Organism: Fusarium siculi; assembly: GCA_019843635.1. Taxonomy (NCBI): domain Eukaryota; kingdom Fungi; phylum Ascomycota; class Sordariomycetes; order Hypocreales; family Nectriaceae; genus Fusarium; species Fusarium siculi. The sequence continues at coordinate 16,345 of JACDIX010001081.1, read as the reverse complement.
CCAACGAAACAAAGACAGACTCGTTCTTGAGCAACCTGTCTCTCAGGCTCGAAGTGCTGACGGCATCGCCGCAAGTCACGACACTGAACTTTCGCTGCTGGACCATGACCCGCGATCCAAAGGCCGCGACGTTACCCTGGAACCTGGCAGCGTCTTCCAGGTAATCAAGCACGGGCTTGACGGGCGAGATGTTGACGGGAGGTTTGTCAGTCAAGGCGTGAAACATGTAGGCTTCCGAGTACATGTAAAAGTCGAGAAAGACAAGCGATCTGATTGATAGGAGACGGTCGAACATGGCTCTCTTCAGCAGATCCAGCACTGGACCCTGCTGCTCTGTGGCCTTGGCGGACAGAGTCAGGCGATTCTTCTCCTTATGCTGAAGCTTGACTTTGAGAAGAATGATGGCCAGCTCATTGCCTCGCTGGCATAAATTCTCTTGGGTCTGTAAGTATGTTTTGCCATTGATAACTAGCGTGCGCAGAGCAAAGAAGTACTCCTCTTTCGCCGGGAACTCGATGTCCGACACTGTCGTCTCGATCTGGTCGACCTTTTCCCTGAAGATGTCCCATAGAGCGGTGGCATTGAAGATATCCAAGCTCATATTGGGTCGCTGAATGGCAGTCTTCTCCTGGAGTGTTTTAGATGCGTTGAGGGCTGTGACTACAGCCTGGATCGTGTCGGCAAGCTTCTTCAGCTTTTCCAAAATTGGCTTCAGCTTCTCGTACATGGCCTTGATTTTCGCGGCAATATCCTTGATGGTCTCTATGATCTTGGCAATCTTTTTTGTAGCGTCTACAACCTTTCCGGCAGCAGAAGGAATCTTGGCAACTCCAATACCCCCAGTCGCTACAGTTGCGGTAGTGGCTCCAATGGTTTCGACGCAAGCAAAGAATGCATCCTTGGCTGCCTGGATCTTCTGCTCTGTGCACCAATCCTCAAGACCTTTGTTGAACAGCTTCTGAAGAGGAACCAAGTCCCTGTTGTTTTGATCATACCTTCTGAATGCGACTTCTCTGGCTGACAGCGATGAAGAGTAGGCCTTCTGAGCAAGATCCTCTAGGAATGCATACTCTGACATGACGTCTTCGCTCTTTGCGATTAGGTTCATAGCCTGGTCAAGAACAGCGGTTGAGGCTTGCTTCTGTGCCGCGAAGTCTTGGAATGCCTGCTCGAAGGCTGTGCTAGCTGCCAGTCGCGATTCAAGAACCAGCTTGCTAGCGTAAATGTTGACAGAAGGCACATTGAAGACCTTTTGGGTCCGCGAGAGAACGAGACTATTTCGCAGAGAACAGGCGTGTATGTTCAAGGCGGCACTACTCTCGTGGGCACTCAAATTGCAAACCCAGTTCAGGATCTCCAACGCAAGATCGGGGTTGGTCTTGATGACTGTGGCGGCGACAAGAAATTGGTACATAACGAGTCTGGGTAAATTGTCGTTGTTTTCGATAAAGTTGCCAATTTCCAAGGTTCCGTCACTCTTGATCCTGTTCAGGTAATTTGCTGTCGTCATGTCCAAGGCAGTCGCGTCGTGGTTAAAGAAAACAAACTCGTCGCCAGTCCAGTTGACAGTGATACCCCAGCTTTCAGGAGGAATGGAAAGCCGAACCTGTCTGATGGAATGATCTCCGAATTCAAGGTGCGCGGTGAAGCCCTTTTTTAGCTCATATGTGTAAAACTCGAGCTGGCAGTCTTCCGAGAAGTGCATATGAAGGGCTTGGCTGGCATTCTGACATTCGACCTTGCGAGCAAAGACCCGCAGGTCAAAGGGTCTCTGCGAGTCTTTATGCCCAATGACCAGACCCTCGGTAAGGTAAATAGTGTCGCAGTAGAGAACGAGTCTCCGAAGATGCTCTTTAGTGTGAGTTTGAGCATAGACTTCTGCTTCGTTCAAGACCTCGGCTAGCTGGACGACTGGCCGACGAATGTAGACCCGTAATCATGAGAATAGCCCGTAACGGAATTGTATTTTGAAGAGCACTCACAGCTCGAGGAAGCTCATCGAGGTAAAAAGACTCAGACAAATCCTTGGCTAGTTGTTTCTCACCCAGAGTGAAAGTGTTATGCAAGTAATCAGCTGCCAGTTGAAACTCCATCTTGATTCAACTGCTGACGTATTTAAGAATGAAAGGGGTAATAAGTCCACGTATCACAGGACAGGAGAACCAAAAAAGGGTACTGCAATGAGTTGAGGCGATGGGGAACCTGCAAGATGGAGTTACTCCGAGACGTCGCTACCTGACTATTATAGTGTTGGATACCTTGATAGAGTTTACATTGAGGGCTTATTCTGATGGTGTATTAATCTCCACACCAGGCACATTTCATTGCTGGATTGACATCGACAATGGGAATAGGGCTTCCGGAGTGTCTTATCCTTAACGAGCCAAGAAATTCAATTTAACAATTCGGCTCTAGTTTAAATCACAGACGGAAAGTGACGCGGCGGCGCTGAGCAACCTGAAACCTGTTCTTGATGAGAAATTCAGTGAGAAACACCTCGACGGACCTATCAGAAAGCAAATGGAGGAGACACGCGAGTGTATCCGGAAGTTGATCAAGAACCAAGAAAAGACAGTGATGAGCCAGGACTATGTGAACAGCTTCAAGTGGCTTTGTATGCTCTCCATCGTTTGCTTCTAATTTTAGAGCTCCCTACTGAAACTCAGCCTACAGGGGACTATCCCGGCGTAGGGGGCCTTATCCTTTCCGGGGTTTCCGAAGATATGAAGGAAGCTCTGCGAAACCTCGCAGCCGGAGCCGACAAGTATAAGATAATGGTGGCCCAGGGCGACCGAGAGAGAGCCCGGCTTCTCAAGTCGATCGGTGAGTTCATTGGTCTGATGACGTTGAGAAGAGCTGACATGTTTCATGGAGATACCGCGAGAGGACTGATCGAGAACATCGATGGTGTCATGAAACACCTCGATGCGGCAAAAGATTCCTTGAAAAATATCACTGGTTGGTTTGTCTAATTAGCTCTTGGAATAGAACTTGGCTAACTTCGTTCTAGATGGCATGAACGATATGAAAACGTCATGTTCCGACCTCCGAGGAAAGCTCGAGAGTATTGACGGGGGTGTAAATATCGAATCGCAGGCTCCTGACTTTATCAATAAGAGAGTCAACTGGGCTGTGAAATTGTGGAACCAGGTGAGTAAAGTATTGCCAAAGAATCGAATCGAATACCATGACCCAAGGCTGACTAGGATGGAATGATTATAGGTACTTGGAGTGGCACGCTTGTTCGCGAAGCACGGAATCATCGAGGAAGCCACCAGCACCAACACTCCCAAGCGCAGAGGTCAAGCAGTTATCCTCGCCGCTTCCTACGGCGGACAAACCGTCACGGATCTCGCCAAGTTGCAGCTCAACTACGGCTCCAAAATCGTCATCTCCACAAATGATCTCATCTTCCCCGATAATATGCCCGGAATGCCAAAGTCTCTCAGCATTCTGTATCGATTCGACGACGACGACGCGAGCTCCTCGCGCGTCTTTACCTGTGACACAGGAGCCGGGCAGGTCCACATCCTCACTGCGCAGAGCAGTCCCGGGTCCGAGGCAGCCTTTGGCTTCGGCAGGGGCCCGACAAGTCGGTACAGGTTCCACTCGGCGGTTTTTGGTCTGCGACAAATCACCGAGAATGAAGCCTTGGAATATATAATGAACTCGGCCGATACAATGAACGCTATGCCAGTTAGCACTCTAGCCAAATTGGCAAACTCGAGTAATGATTCGTGGCCTGGAAAAGTCAAGAGCGTGGCCATCTTCTACACTGTAGATGGGCTCCTTACTTGCGCATCTGAGGTCCAGGATGGAGGTATTTTCTTCTAAGCGGCTGATGCTGTTTTGCATTAGTGAGATATGTCAGTATTGTGAAGTGGCATCAGATTGGGTATTTGAGTCCAGCATTGCGCTTATTGAACTCGAAAACCACGTAGCCTTTTGCATGTGAGTGGCTTGATTGATTTAACGCAAAGTGTCTTGGGCGGTAGGCTATTACTTATATGTAATGAGCTCTATGCTGTGTGGAACTTCAACGCCAGCCATAATTCGGAACTCGGTTAGTTATATAGATCTTCTATGTTGCCTTCTTCACATTCAAGACAAACAGTAGCTGCGGGTAGTTTACCCTCATCACCATTTAACGGCGTTTATCGACTTGACCACATTGGAGCTGAAACCTTGTTGACTTCAGCGGAGTCAGACTGCTCTGCATGGAGATTCTTTTGGCCTCTTTACCACAAACTACTGGAGTTCCATGTGCATGTCTGCAGTAATCACATTTGCGGTGAGAATGTCCAGACCGGTCCTTACAGCAGTGCTTACTCCCACTGCAAAGTGGCTGGACTGTGGCTTCTCGGCATCCAATAATCATAGTATTACCTACCGCACTCTACCGCAATGTCTCAGATATCCAAGCCTCATTTTCTTGGCACTTTGGTTGAGTTTTCTTCTGGCCATGTTGCTTTGATCCGACTGACGAGGTTTCCTCTTCCCCTCCAAGCAGACTCAAACCATTCTTCTCTACTCACGGCAGGATTATTTGTCTCTCGACCACATATATAAGCTGAAAACATCCCCGCCTTCTTTCGACGTATCTCCCTTTAAACTCATTCAAATCTTTCAGAAACCCGAACAACTTTTTTAAGATTCAACATGCCTACCTTTGTTCCTTCCAAGCCTGACGGGCCCTTCATTGTTGACGGTATCAAGCCCGACCAACCAGGCAAGCCATTCATATACCACCTGAAGATGTTCCCCTGTTAACAAATCCTACAGGTACTGGCGGTATCCGCCTAGAGCTGCGCGAGTTCAAAAAGAACACCGATCTCTGGAATCTCTACCTCGTCGGCCTCTGGCAGTTCCAGCAGGTTTCTGAGGAAGACCAGCTCTCGTACTTCCAAATCGCTGGTAAGGTTTCTCGCAGGCATCTCTGATTTAATCTCTGATCTAACCAAGGTATTCATGGAAGGCCGTATCAATCTTGGCCTCTGGACGATGAAAAGGTCGAAAATCTCCGGCAGCAGCCGGCTGGGTTCTGCACCCACTCATCCATTTTGTTCTTGACCTGGCATAGACCCTACCTTGCCCTCTTCGAGGTTAGCATGTCTACTGGGGAGTGTCTTCTCGTTACTGATACGACATTAGGCCATTCTGAAACAAGCCATAGACTTCGTTGCGGAGCAATTCACCGCCGAAGAAGGCCGCGACAGGTATTTGGAGGCTGCAAAAGGCTTCCGTATGCCATTTTGGGGTAACTGCACCAATACTCGTGTCTTTTCAGAAAGTTGACTGACAGTCTTGCCACAGACTGGGCTCGTCCTGGACTTGCAGCTTTTCCGGAAGAGGCAACTGAATCGGACAAGGCTCGAGTTATCGTCCCGCAGAGCTTGCTACAGGAATACCCTGACTTGAACAAGAGTGCTGACGGATCTGTTGAGATTCATAATCCATTGTTCTCCTACACATTCCCATCTGGCACTGATGCCGTTTTCAAGGTCAGAGGAACTCCCCCCTAGTCTTGACCGATTGATAATTAATGTGTTTTCCAGATCGAGGGTCTGAAGGCTACCACCCGCTACCAGTCCATCGGTAGCACCGCTGAAAGATCTGCAAGCGATCAGCAAGTAGATATTCTACGGATGCTCACTCCGTACACACGAGAGGTCAATCGTGAACTTCCTGTTGAGGGCAACCTGCGCGAGAGGGTCGTCTACCTACTCAAGTCGTACAGTGTATTCGATCAGGTGAGCCACAATCAATGGGATCCCACGCGAAGACCTCGCCTCGACGACGATGGGCGGCCTTCTAAGACCAGCGGCCAAGGTTTTGGAAGTATTGAGGACATTCACAATGCACTTCATACACTTGTCGGCGGGCAAGGGCGTGATGCCTTGCTGCGTCCTCGAACTGGTCATATGAGCAGGGTTCCTATCTCAGCCTTTGATCCCATCTTCTGGCTTCATCACACGTAAGCTCTTGAGAGATTGCCGTAAATTAGTTTTGCTAATAAGAAAATAGGAATATTGATCGCTTAGTGTCCCTGTGGGAAGGCTTACACACTAACCCCAAGGACCCAAATGCCTGGGTGACTACCAAGATCTCCGAACGGGGTAATTGGACGACAGCACCCAACGGCGAAGAGGGGCTGGCTACACCCCTTGCGCCATTCTACAAGGACACCAGTAACTTCTGGACGTCAGACGATGTCCGTGATACTGTCAAGTTCGGCTACGCCTATCCTGAAACCAAGTCATGGACCTTCAATAACTCAGATGACTATCGCAAGGCCATCCACGAGCAACTTGAGGCCCTCTACCCTACTGGTTCCCTTGCCACTATGATTGTTGCAAGCAATGCAGGCGACCCGAAGCCAGAAGAGACACTTCGCACTCGAGCACAGAGATTGGCTCGAGTGACCAAAATCGAGCAGCCTACAACCGCAATCACAGCGCTCTCTATCGCCAAATCTGTATCGCAGCTTGATGGCAGATCGGAGCTGGTAGATGCTCTGCCAGAGGTTGAAGTGCCCAAAGTGACAGTTCCCGAGGACAGATCTCTGCGCAAGCTAGTCACTGATAACAGCTACCTCGAGTGGCTCGTCAACATAAAAGCCGTCAAGCATACTCTCGGCGGTGACTATCTCGTCCACATATTCTTGGGTCCCGTCCCGCCGGAGGAGACGACTTGTCTGTACGCTGTATCCCCCAACCACATTGGAACATTCTCTCCCCTGGGCCAAGACGCCGACACTTCCTGCGGCAAGTGTAAAGCCGACCAGGCAGGCAGGATGGAGATCACGGGTCAGATTCCGCTTACCATTGCACTGGTCGAGCGCTACTTCGCCGATGAGCTTGAAAGTCTCTCGGAGGCGCATGTCATCGAATATCTCAAGAGAAACCTCCACTGGGAAGTCATTGATGGTTCGGGACAGCGACTTCAGGGTCACCGATCATCTGTTGACGGACTGCTTGTTGGTGTCGTCAGCAACAAAGTGACTCTGCCTGGGGACAGGAATGGATTTGCCCGGTACTCCCAGGATGTAACTGTTTATCCTGAGGTCACTACTAAGGCGGATGCAAGTGGCGGGCGTGCTGAGGGAACTGGTATTGTAGAGGATAATAAGTACTTCTAAGGTTTACTTGTTAATATAATTAATTGCGTTATTGCGAAATGGCAGCCATGAAAGAACTGGTCTGTCTTCGTGCCTGGTATGAACAATACGCCTCGATGCACAAAACAATATGCACGGCGATAAGAGATCATCGCTCTGCATTTTTCTTCCGATATTCAGACTCAATGACGTAGCGTGACGTCTCCAGTACGTGCTCATGACGCCCGTATCTCTGACGATATTACCACTCTTCTTCCGTTCACATGAACCAGACCACCTCACTACAACACCATCATCATGCCTAAAACAGCCGTCGTCAGCGGCGGAGCCCGTGGTATCGGCCGCACTCTCGCCCGCTACTTTCTTGAAAAGCAGTACCGCGTATTCATCCTCGACATAGACGAGCAGGAGCTCACTCACACAACACGCACGCATCTCAAGTCCTACTATGACTCCAAAGCCGTTGATTCGGCCATCTGCGATTTACGCAACACAGATGAGATCTACGATAAGATTCAGCAAGCAGCAAAGTTTCTAGATGGCCATATTGATGTTGTCATCAACAATGGCGGTATTGCGTCACCGCACTGGAAAGACGGCAAGACGATGGTTGATCGAGAGACGTTGAAGGAGTGGCAAGCGTACATTGAGACGAATCTCACAGCGCCGTTTGTGGTATCGCAGGCTTGTATCCCGTTCATGAAGAATGAGAAGGATACGAGGCCTGTTACAGATGATAGCCACAGCACTGCTGGGCCTTGCATCATCAACATAGGATCATTCCGCGCAAAGCAGAGTGATCCGAACCAAGAGGGGTATGCGTCTGCAAAGGCTGGTCTGTTGGGTCTCACGCATAGTATGGCTGTGAGTCTGCAACCCTTTGGGATCAGGGTGAATCTGGTGGCGCCAGGTCGAATCAAGGCTGATCATGAGTCAAAAGAAGGTGATGAGAACGGCGTTGAGTGGGCGCACTTGAACGAGGATAAGGATGTGGAGGATCATCTTACGAATAGAGCTGGAAGACCGTTGGATATTGCTCAGGCTGTTGAGTATATGGTCAACGCTGGCTTTGTGACAGGTCAGGACCTCATCGTCGACGGGGGCGCAGTTATGATCAAGTAGTTCAAGTATATCCAATATTTAACAAGTCACAGGCACGAGAAACCAAAGTGTTCGTAATCATTCATATTCATATTATACTCATACAGAGCATTAGCGTTAAAGTATTTCTTTGAGTGGAGTTGCGACTGTTTCATCAGTCAGGGTATAAAGTAGGCTTCTTCCAAAGCCGCATTAGTCGGTTGAACCGTTCAGGAAATCTTTCATCCTGCAAGTTCATGTTCAGGTTTGTGAGTGGAGATTGTTGTGTCATAGATCAAAAAAGAACCGCATTGATCATCCCGATAAAAACGAACGCCTCATGTACTGTTTGTTCCTCGCTTTAGTCGACACCGCTGTCGGAGTCGTCAACAACAGCCGGCTTCGGCTTGGTCTCTGTAGCTGGAGCTGTAGCTAGTCTCAGCGGGCCCAGGGCGGGGCCGAGTCGTGCTCCAGGGGCGGGCCACTTGTTGGGGCCGAGAATTTGAGGCTTGTTTCTGTGGTGGTGTTAGTGTACAACATGGTAGAGATGGTTGGGGACTGGGGACGTACGCTTGCTCCTCGGCGGCAGCATCCTTCTTCTTTTGCTCTTCCTTTTGTTGTTTGCGGAGAGCACGACGAGCATCCTTTTCCTTGCGCTCAGCAGCGCGCTTCTCCTTCTCCTCGATACGCTTCTTGGCCTCGGCGAGCTTTCGCTCCTTCTCCTGGACATCAGCGCGTCTCTTCTCGTCAGCCTTGCGCTTCTCCTCCAGACGCTTCTTCTCTTCAAGCTTTCGCTCTTCCTCGATGCGTCGCTCCTCTTCGAGACGCTTCTCCTCATCGATCCTCTTCTTCTCTTCAAGTCTCTCACGCTCCTTCTCCTTCTCGCGCTCCTCAGCGGCCTTTCGTCGACTCTCGGCCTTGAGCTTCTTCTCTGCCAGGCGGCGCTTCTCTTCGACCAACTTCTTCTTCTCCTCGAGCTTACGCTTCTCCTCAGCGCGTTTCTTCTCTTCGGCACGTCGCCTATCCTCGGCTCTCTTCTTCTCTTCAAGCTTCTTCTGCTCTTCAAGTCGCTCTCTCTCACGCTCCTTCTCCATCTCCTCAATCCTCTTCTTCTCTTCGGCCTTTCGCTTCTCCTCTAAGCGGATGCGTTCGCGCTCATTCTCCTTCTCGCGTTCACGCTCTCTCTGTCGTTCCTCTTCTCTCTCGCGCTCCTTCTCATGCATCCTCAACTTCTCCTTCTCAGGATCTGAACCTGGACTTGGACTCTTGATCTTCATTGAGGCTCGGGCTGATTCGTAGTCCTTGTACCGGTCCCTTCGATTGTCGTTGTCAAGTTGGCTGAGATGTCGGCTATGGCGTCGCTCTCTTGCGCGTTCAGGGTCAACACTTCTGGTGTATGACCTCTCCTTCTCGCCGCGGTCAGAGTCACTGTTCTTGGGGGTAGCTGCCTTGCGCTCGTTGTGTAGTCGTCGGCGCTCTGCTCTCCGAGCCTCCCGGTCCTCATCGCGATGTTTGCCTTCCTCAGGAGCGCGAAGGGTGTGACTATGTGAGGCTCGTGAGTGCTCACGACTACTCTTGTGTCGTCTCTCGCCGTCCACGCGACTAGATCTCCTCTCGCGATCGGCATACTCAGGGTCGCGATGTCTGATGGAGGCAGAGGTAGAGTGTCTCTTGTCAAGAGTAGGTCGTTCTCTCATAGATCTGCGTTTCTCCCTCTCCCTCTCCCGTTCCTTGTCCTCTTCATCACTTCGTCCAAGGAACCTCCGTGAGAGGCGACGAGACTCCTTCTCATCGCTTCTCTCTTCTCTCTCCTCACCTTCGCGTCGCTTATGTCGTCTGTGTCGCGTGCTTGGGCTACCTGCTCGGCTTCTGTCACGAGTATGGCGGTCCTTCTCAGTGCGACCACGGTCTTCATGCTCTCTGTGTCGACGACGACGTTCTGATCTTCTCGCCTCCCGCTCCTCGGGTGTCTCGGTTTCAGACCGATGACGCCTCACCCTTCGGTCAGGACGTAGAGTCGGTTCATCCGCCGCCTCCGGGCTGACCTTATCCCTGTTGAGCCATTGTCGCCACGACGACTGACGCTTCTCCTGGACAGGCCTCTCAACAACAGGCCTGCCCAAAGTCGGTCTACCCAGCGTGGGTCTGTTGACCACCAAGCCGGGATCGTCTACCTTGTAGGCAGGAGGGGGCTCAATGAAATCGACAGTGTTCTGAGAAGTGTCACTGTCAGACTCGTCATCAGTGAAGACCTCCCAGTCAGAGACGTCACGGACGACGGGCACGGGAGCGGGAGCTTTGGTGGCAGAAATCCCTGGACCTTTGACACGACTCTGATGGGCCATAGCAGTCTGTGAGACGATGTGTTAGAGAATCATTGATGAATGATACGATCATGAGTGGGGGTTTATTATTACCTAGCCAACCCAACCCAAGAGACGTAAATAGTGCAGTGCAGAGTTGAAAGATTTCAAGGGGGCTGGCGGGCGCGATGCCTGCTAGAAGGGATAGTTAAGGAAGATTTGGTCACTGACGCGACACGATAAGGCCCGGAAATTACTCTTCAGCCACGTGGGGCGTCTTGTTCAAGGGTCTATGTAAATAAAGCGTCACCACTAATTTCTCGGCGTTCCAACGGCCTGTGCGCTATGTTTGGTCTGTTTTGTCTGTTTTTGTTTGTTTTTGTTGACCAAGAGACATGAGACGTCTCGAGATCAGATTCTTTCGGTTTTCCCAACTCAACCTGGACGATGCTGAGTTAAGAACAATGTTGTTTTGAGAAGAGCGGTGAGCATTGACAAGTCATGGGATGTGCCTGGATGGGTCATGAGGTTTGACTGGAGGGGGATGTGGCTGGTGATATCTGAGCAAGAGGGTGTGTGGCTGGGGAGATTGCGCAATTTAAACTGTCTAACGTGAACAATCCTCGTGTACTCCGTAATTCTCGTGTCTTTGCCTGATATCTGAGAGAGAAAAGAGGCGAAAACTGAGAAACTGAAACACAGACTCTTATACCACTCGAGAAAAGAGTCGCCAAACTTGTTGAGTGACTCATACTGGAGTCATGCGCTGGTCAAGTTTTGGATCATGTACGTGTCAAGCCACATCGCCATCTGCCATAGGCTGCTAGATCTGTGCTAAACCTGGCGGTGGAGTCAACGGTAACGGACGGGTTAGATCCCGTTTAGCTCCGAGCCGAGGTGAGTCTAAATAATCCCTCACCAAATCATTGACGACAGCTGTTTCAGATTGTTGCTTTGTTGTTCATGCCTCTAAGTAAATAACACAATATTATGACTTTGAACGAGACACATCCGCAAGAGGGGTGACTCAGTTGGAGGGGGGGAAGTTTGAGGGTGCCAAAGCTGGAGGATAGGTAGGTAGCAGAGTAACATGCATAAGACAAATTCTGCAGCATCAACTCAAATGAAACAAGGCAAATGAATGGTTCGACATATGCATGATTGAGACTCGTGACAACTTGCAGCGTCTCTGTTGATCAGTGGTCGCATGAACCGTCTGTCTTTATTGGTGAACGCCAACTTTAACTTCCAGAAGTGAGCACCTGTTAATGCCGTGCATATGCAAGCTTGCACAGACTTATCCACAGCGGGTGCTTAGAGGAATCTTTGGGAGACAGACATGGACATGCGCGCGAGGATTGATCGAGTTCCAGTGGCTTGTTGCAATCATTCCAAAAAATAAAAACATTACTGTCAATCCTGGGATTCGAACGCGCGAGTATTGGAAAGGTGAAATTTTGAAGCGTGTTTTTGTGCTTGACATCTTGGTTGGCGTCACATTTGAACAGGAGCTAGTTCAAAAACCAAGCAAACATCAGATTGATCGTGAACCTCTGAATCACAACATTCTGTGATGATCTCTCTGTAAAGTGCAATTTTCAAGTAGGAACCTAATATTCCTTGGCACAAGCGACGGGTTTTTATGCTATTAAATCGACGCTGCAAATGTGTAACTACAAAACCTATCTCTCTGCAGGGTAGCTTCGCCAGTAAATAAACGCGTCGCGTCGCGCTAGCGTCCGCCTCTGAACTAGGGCCTGAGCCGACTTGCAGAGTCCATCACGCTGTTCAGATGCTCAATTCATGTCGGCTTTGGAATTTTATGATAGTGAAATCGGGTTCTGTGCCCCTTCAATTGCTATATACTCTTCATTGCTCGACATCGAGGTGAGTAAATAAATGATAATAATTACAAGAAAAGTTCAATCGCGTCACGTCGCGTCGCGATTTGGTTACAGCCAACGCTCTTTACTGAATATAGCGACGAACACGGCTGTTGGAGCCAATGCACTGGGAGTAGTAGTCATTCATCTTCTTGCAAGAAGTGCCAGAGGGGCATGTGGTAGCACCAGTCCAGTTCTTACCTCCGCATTGACCGTACATCTGAGCGGTGGAGGAACCAGCGGAAGAGGAGGAGTCGGTGGCAGCCGCAGAGGTCTCTTCCTCGTCACAGTCTGCGGTGGTAACTGGCTTCACCTCAGCCTTGGGCTCCTCATCACAATCGTCGCTAGACGAGGATATCTGCTTAGAAGGAGTCGCAGGCGCAGTGGGCTTCTGCTCTGTCTCTGAAGAGGTATCAGCTGCAGCCTCAATCCCATCGTCGCAGTCGCCAGTAGTGACGGGCTTCTCCTCAGTCTTGGAAGGGGAAGCGTCCGTTTCCTCCTCGCAGTCGTCAGAAGCGATAGGCTTGACCTCTGCATTCGCAACAGGCTCGTTCTCGGTCTCCTCGGGGCAATCGGGAAGGGCCTCTTGCTCGTTGACAGCCTCAGGAGTTGTCTCAAGAGCAGTCTCGGGGGTGCTCTCTGGAGTAGTCTCGGGTGTAGCGGGAGTAGTCTCGGTAGCCTCATTGCCAGACTCGGGGCTCTGAGATGGGGCGGATTCAGAGCCAGAGCCAGAGCCAGAGCCAGATCCGGAGTTGGATCCGGAGTTGGAGCCGGAACCAACGTTGGCGGGTCCGACGCTACCGAGGACAAGAGCAGTGACTTCGCTGGCAGAGACGGGGGTGATGATGTTGTCCTTGTTCTTAGCGACAGCGTTGAGTCCGCTCTCACCCTTCAGAGAGGGAAGATCACCGCTGCTGGTAGCAGAGTTGGGCACGCAAGCACGGCCAAGAGCGGACTGACAAGCAGAAGCACCGCTCTCATCAGCGATGAACAGAGTGCTGACGGAAGTAGCCTCCTTAGTGATAGGATTGTCAACACCATCAAAGACGTTGCCCTCAATGATGGCGTTGGCTCCTTGGTAAGCATCAAAAGCATGACCCTTCATATTCTGGAAGTAGTTGTTGGTAGCGTGGAAGTAACCGTTGGTACCAGGCTCACCAAGCTTGGGAGCTCGGCCAGCCACATCGTGGAAGTGGTTGCGATCGAGAGTGACCTGATCACCCTCACCGTAGAACATCATGGTCCAGTAGTGGTTGCCGTTGCAAGAAGCAGAAGTGTCGGTGACACCGTCGAATTCGGAGTTTGAGATGGTGAGACGGGAGCCGTCGTAGTGAGAGACGATGAACATGCGGCCAACCTTGGAGAACTTGCAGTGATCGATCCAAACACCATCGTTGAGACCCTTGAGCTCGAGAGCGTCGCCACCCCATACAACACCGGGGTTGATGTCGGTGAACTCAATGCCCTGGACAATAACGTTCTTGGATCCCTTCTTGATTGAGAGACCCTTGCCCTTGAGAACAGCCTTTCCGTTACCGATGATACTCTTGTTGCTACCAACGGGAAGGGGCTCAGGACCAGCAGCGTCGTAGGTGATGGAGCTAACAGCGACATTGTCATCACCGCCGCAAGAAAGATCACCGAGGTAAAGCTGACCGCCGTTGCTGGCACTGCAGCTCTTGCGATCACAACCAGCACCAGTCTTGACATCTCCAGTAAAGTCAAACTCCTTGTCGAGGTAGATAACACGAGGAGTGTCATCAGCAAGGAGCGTAGCGAGCTCCTCAGCAGAAGAAGGCGTAACAGCCTCTCCCTCACCACCAGTAACACCAGCAGCGAAACCGTAAGCCTTGCCCGAGACACTCTGGGCAGAAGCCGTGGCTGCAGCAGCCAAGATGGCAGCGATACTTTGCAGACGCATATTAAATAGAGAAATGAATGACAAGCCGTGAAAAAAGTATAAACGAATGACTTAGGCCGGCCTAAGATGTAACGAATGAATGAGAGCTGAATGAAGGAAAGTAAAGAGCAGTACCAAGGAAGTGAGAGAAAGTGATTTTTGGTTGACGATGTTGGGACCCTTTTAGATGTCTTGTCGTTGAAAACGTGCTAGGCTGAGATGGTATGTTGAGCCGATTGTCCGACGCGAAGTGTCTCATGCCCATGTTGAGTGACCCAAACGGCTGGCGCCAAGATGATCTTGAAACGGTGACGGAAAAATTATGCTTATTACCTAAGCTTATTTGGGAAGACGTTTAGTTTCGAGGTTCGTGTTTTATTCGTGGAAAAGGCTATATAAATACTGATGAAACAATTAACAGCTGCCTTCATTTCATTACTAGAGCTTGGTCACTAAACTGAATAAAATGTGTTGGAGAGACGGTTGGACTGAATGCTGCTCTATCGATGACTTCGGATCTGGAGCGAGAATACGCGCTTCTTGGCCGTTTTTGAGTCTCATTGGCTCACTTATGTTGTTTAACTCCGCGAAACCCTAGCATGATTGTGGACCTGTTTGTGCCAAGGATTCTGTTTGTATCAGGTGTATGGCACAGCAATTTCTGGCCTGAATTGCGGATCATGTTTCTGCAAGTCGAGATGAATTTGCTGCTTACTAGGGAGTTAGGCGAGCCAATATCGTCTGCCTTGTTTCAACGATGAACAATTTCAAGGCTGACAGGCATTTATTAATGTGACAATAAATACCTTGCAGGCTACATGTTCGATGTGACGTGCTGATACGATCGGCAATCCTATTCATCACTTCGGCAAGATTTTCATCTTAAGCCATAAGGCTACGATAATTGCAAGGATATAACGAACCAAATGATACTTCTTTGATCTAATGAAAATGATTATTCGAAACGACTTGATCATACATTATTATGCATGCCTGAATGCGATGGGGAAGTTGTGTTTCAGCGATGACCCATAGAGTCTGTCATGAAAGTCATGTAAAACAAACATATATAAACTCGATAAGGCCCGCGGTCTCACAGGTGTTCAACCTGGAACTGAATATGAACAGGTAAGTAATTCCATTACAGAGTTCAACTCCGTTATTGCTTCCTTGTCTTTTGGGATTGCGGTTATCTGTGAGTGCACCAAGATGCACAATCGCAGCTTCTGACGATGCCTCCATATGTATCTGGCGGTATTGCTGCATGGTTATCTGGAAGATTGTCGGATCGTTTGTCGTGGCGTATGCCCTTTATCGTCGGACCGATGTCGGTACTCCTTGTCGCCCTGGCTGTGCTGTTCAACTACTCCAAGAACGTGGCGGATAATGTTCCAGCCATGTATGTTGGTGTCATGCTGGCTCAGATTGGTATCTATCCGCTTCTCCCAGGCATCAGCGCATGGACGGGTAATAACCTTGCACCATCGTGGAAGAGATCTATCGGTCTGGCTTGGCTTTTGGCTGCTGGAAATCTTGGCAGTAAGTTTAGCTATTGGTGTCTCATTATCAGCATCTTCTCTAACAGAAGAATAGGCCTCATTGGAACAAACATCTTTCTCGATAGAGAAGGCCCTCAATATCCGACTGGGTATGGGGTTTCGCTTGGGATTATCTGCCTGGCTGCCTCCTGCGCGTTGCTCATGGAGTTTTGTCTCTGGAAGTCGAACAAAGCCAGGGCTCAGCTTTCCGAGTCGGAGATACGTCAGAAGTATTCTCAAGAAGAACTGGATGCCATGGGAGAGAAAAGTCCGTTGTACAAGTACACTCTTTAGTTGGGGAGAGCTTGTCGTACCTTGCATGTCGAGGAAAAGCAAAGAATTGCCGGACGAAACGGAGCAACACGCCAGCCTCTTCAGGCGCCGCTATTGATGGCACCAGTGGCGTAGACGCGCTAAGCCCGCTAAAGAATAAAACGCAGAACCCTAGCTTAGGGACCAGGAGAAGTTGCAGGGGTTGAATCGATGTCTATGACCTTAAATACTAACGTCCCCCACCCAAAGAC
>JACDIX010001077.1:346-18346 GCA_019843635.1 Fusarium siculi | reverse complement strand
ATACGAGAAGAGCTCTGTTAAGCTGAGATTCCGTGCAGAGCCTAAAAAAAAAAAAAAAAAAAAAAAAAAAATCAAATTCTTAAATGTTGGCCAGAGTGTAAAACTGCCATGCCTTTGTAATAATCACGTGACCAATAACCGTAGAAACCTATGGAATGTAATGGAAGAAGGGGGGGGGGGAAGTTGAGGACAAGTGTCCTTTGTGGCAAACCGGTGACGGCAGCGAACCTGAGAAGTAGCCGGCTAGCTCGTGTTCTTCGATGTGGCAACAATCATGAACCAAAGCGAGATCGCTGGCCAAGCGATGACGCGAACGAAGCTCGGATTTCTGACCTTTCAACGTCCGACAACGAGGTGTCTCAGCCTCTTCAGCCCCTAGGAGCCGGCTGAGACCCGCCGGGATGGCCTTATCATTCGTGCCGTTTGCTGACTGAGAGCCAGAACGGTCGTACGAAGGCGAACCAACGATACCCTACAACATGGGAATGGCGACTGTTTGCAAAGAACAGGAGCCAGGCTGGTGAAACAGAGTTAAAAATCGTAATATCGCCGCGCAAGTTCTGGAAATACGTCCTTCGCTCGAAGCTGTCTGATGCCTGTGCTGACAATCCGTGGAAGGAGGACAAGACGAAGCTCGTTTTGTCCGTTACCGATCGTAAAACAAGTAAAATTATCAAGGAATTTCCGAGACTCATTTGTTGCAAACCAACACGACAATGGAGTTCGTTTCTGACGGATAGCAAGAAGATCACTATCATGGTGACATTCTATTACCGAGCTTTCAGCCCAAGCAAACCGGAAAGAGGCAGTGCAACAGCCAATCAGCAAGCGGATCTGGAAGCGAGAACAACTGGTGCAGGCCGAGGGGTTCTAATTAGGAAGGCCTACTCACTCATGCGTTGCCCCGGGCCTCCTTGTACAAAAGGGGACCATTGTTGGCAGAATGAGAAAACACCACTGCCTTTAACCCCACCACATCAGGATGCTTGCCGACTACATGCAGGCAGGGAACATCTTGAACGGACATGATGATGTCCCCACTGAATTCCGTCGATTAGTGAAGGAGGACGAGCGCCAATGGGAAGAGAGGGAACGGGATGAGCACGACAAGCTTCAAGGTCGTAAGCGGCGGCGATATGATTCGGATGGCTCAACTGTCCGTATCGCACAGACCTATTGCCACCAATGTGCAAGCGGCGCCCCTGCATCCCCCAAGACAAACTTTCCAACAACTCCTCTCATGAATTTGGGGCTGCCCAGAGAAGAGGCACTCGTGGCATACAGTACTTGGCAACGGTCCCAAGTGAGCACCGAGGAGCAGACGGAGCATTACAGATCAATTCAGGAGCTGACTCCGGCAAATTGCTTTGATCTTGACATGCTTTGCCAGCAACCAGGAAAAGATGTTCCGCTTTTACAAGAAGCATGGGATACCGGAGGGTGTGGCATGGCGTTTTGTTTGTGATGTCCCGTCGTACATGAAACGACGCGAAGAGGCAAACAACTTGCGACGTTAGAACAATTTTCATTTGATTTGCCTAGCTTTCTTCTAGTCAATGCAAATTTGTGCCTCCCCGAAGTGTCCTGTTGCAATCATTTGGTCCTTCCCACGTCATCCATGCCCCGGGCTTAGCGCGCTCCATACTGATTACCCGGCTGACGGTAAGCGTTATTCCGAAGGTCAGACGGTATCTAGAACCGACCCACGTGACAGAGGCAGCCGGGTATTTAAAAGGCTAGGACAGCACAAACTCTGACTCTTTCTTGGCCACCAAAAATGTCACTACCTACCAAACATGGATATGCCGGGCAACGCACTGCGCAACGCCTATATTCAGCTTTTGAAAGTCATCCAAATTTCAGACTAGTCTGGTCCGAAAGCCGACAGCATTTCGAATTACTGGGATCAAAGGACACGCCAGAAAGCAAAATCATCGATATTCTGGTTCATCCCTCAGATTGGGGGTGGTTTCCGTCACTAGCTGGGAGAACTTCTGATGGAGATTTCATCATACGTCTTGAGTCATCACCACAAAAATCCCACAATGGAAGTTCGCAATCCGCGCTAGAACTCATAGCCTGGGCTATCACGGACGAGGCAAGCTCACCCGACCTTGCAACGCTCAACCAGATTGATACTACGGCGTCAGCCGAGCTTCACGGGATGCACCTGAACATGGAGGATCTCATCTTACCCGGCACACTATCAGGCAAACGATACTGTACCGACTTCGTTCTCTTGGCTCATCATCCCTATAGAGGTGTTGCCAAGCGGATCCGATCTGAGGGCTTGAAAAGTCTTGCCCAACTTGCTTCTGAGCCCGATGCTACAGAACAGACAAAGAAGTTCTACGAAACTAGATCTAAAAATCGGATGTTTGGCAACAACCCTAACTTCATATACTTTCGGCCTCTTGAGCCTACGGCTACACCCGAGCGATACAGCGATGCCATTATCGTCGCAGCACATCCAAGATCTGTGAATGTGTTCGATCAGGAATACCGCGCGGAAGCCTCCACGTCCAGGTCTAGGCAAGAAAACTTGTACAAGAACTTCTCAATGAATGTCCTGGAGTACCTGAGAAGATTGAAAACCCTCTCATATGACGAATGTCTAAATCAGTTTGGTCGTCCTATTCGCCATTCCCAGTTGGATAGTGGATACTTTCGCACGTATATTCCTGAAGTTGTTGTGGCTACGCGCAAGATTCGGCCGGAGTTATTTGTACATACACAGGACGTCAGGAGATTGCTACAAAGCTAGTCATGCGATTTTTGGGTATGTGTAGGGATTCGAATAGACTCACTCTATGGAACCCCCCTCCTTTTTTTTGGGGGGGGTCCTTTTCCTACATCTGTTTAAGTGCCATCATGCCAACCAGCTTTAAATACATATGTTGTTCGACTTCCAAACACCAAGCGCCCGTAATGGCATGGCAGTTGTGACAAAGTTGTTTCCACTCTAGGATGATGTCACAGACCAAGGATAGTTTGTTACGTTCAACAAAGTAGCTAAATATATTGAAGTTCTTGATTTCCAACTAAGGGGTTGAGTGAAGTTGCAATCCCATTTGTCGCGACGCAGCTCCGGGAATGGAGTAAGTTTCTGAATGATGGCAAGAATATCACCGTCTGCAACCGCACCACGTGAAGATGCTCGCCGATCATTTACAGGGCGGGGAAAAGTTGGATAGACACAATGATGTTCCCAATTAGTTCCTCGTTTGGCAATGTACGACGAGCGAGACTGGGAAGAAAGGGAAGAGGAAGAGCGCGAGAAGACGCAAGCGGCGGCGGCGAGACTCATTCGGCGAGCCGACCGGCGTGACAGTCGTCCATTGCCCTCAAAATACACCTAGCAGCCCATCAACCCCTAGGGTGGCTTTCCCAACCACCCCTCTCGTGGAGTATGATCTGCCTAGAGAAGCAGCACCTATAGCATACAGCGTCTGGCAGCGATCCCAAGTCGGCACTGAAGAACATCGAGAGCATTACACCGCAGTGCAGGATTTGTCTTTGGCGCACTGCATTGACCTTGACATAATTGCTAGCAACCCAGAGGGAATGTTTCGGTTCTATATCAAGCACGGCATATGTACCACAAAGTATAGCATGGCATTATGTTTGCGATGTTCCACGGTACTCCCGGGAGCGTAAAAGGGAAAACAACGTCAAATGACGGGCAGAGAATGGCATTTATTTCAGTTCTTTTCACCCCAGACTAACTAGTCAAAATAAATCTGCGATTTCCTAAAGTGACCCTTTGCGATCCTTCTGTCCTGACCTACAACTCTGACCTGCATCTGTAGATACGACTTGAAGTCGCTCTGTATAAGGTCTTCGTCTTCTCGAGCCTTCTTCCTGATGCGATTCTTGACAGAGCCAAATAAATACTCGACGGGGTTGAGGTCGGGGGAATACGATGGTTGTTTTTCTACTATGACCCCCGCTTCTGCAAGCTTTTCTCTGAGCCTTGGGGAGATGCAGTGAAAGGAGGCGCTGTCCATGAATATGACGGACCTGGGTTCTGGATATCTACCACAAAAGGGCAGCAACCTTTCGATAAACCCTTGATATAACTCGGTATCCGTATTCTCTTGATACCCCTCACAGTATATAACACCATCCAAGGTGTAGACTGGCAACATTTGCGCCCTCTTGCCGCGAGTGAATCGCTTGAACTGGACGGGGGTTACTCCCTTGGGCTAGTATCGCCAGACCGCGATCGCTCCCGCTTTCATCGATGAAAACCATTTGCTTGGGCTTGTAATGAGACCGCCGTTATGTAATCATCTCGTAGGTCCTGACTACACTCTTTTGCTACGCTTCGTGTGACCTTCTTAGTCCAGCCGATGCGCTTCAGCATCCTTCCTACGGTATGACGTGACAGGTTGACATGGCATTTTTGGTTAATGAAATCGACCATGTCTTGTTGACTCATGCATAGATTCCGAGTCAACTTATCCTGTAGGGCTAGCCAATATTCTCCGTCATGTCTCCATGCCAGGCAGGTGTCTCATAGGGAGCATCATGTTTAAGTATATTGGATCGTGCGTGACGGACGGTTCGCGCGGAACATCGGTCGATGGTACATATTGGCTATTACTTCGTCTGTGATGCCTTCCTTACCTTGTAACTTGTCCACAATGACTTGCTGAAGCTCGGCTCGCTGGATCTTCGATAATCGCGGTGCCATGCGGGGAGGGTTGACAGGTTCAAGTCTGCCAAGTTTGGTCATCACTCCTGAGCATCCTCGATAGTTGCCGGTTTACGGCCTAAGCTTTATCCGAATGTCCACGAGGCTTGATCATGATGTACACAGTTGTTACGGACAAGGAATTAGTACTGTATGGAGACACCTCTAAGCGACAAAGGTAATTGGAGAAGAGGAAGCTGCGAGTGTTCGATACTGTATAAAATGCACATATAAGCTTCGCTGCATTGCTTATCTTATGTTGCTGCGGAGAACTCAGCCAAATATTCTAGAATTGGTTCTAGGTCGATATAAGCAGGGTAATATTCAGTGGCTTGCTATCTTTACCCATCAACGGGGCGTGATACCAATAATTCTGCAATAGTTGCCTTTGTGGTGACATACGGTAATGCCTTATATATGGCAGCAAGATGTTCTTCTACTTTAGATAATGAAAGTGCTGAAGTATGGCATATGTATTTAAAGGTTAGACCTCCCTAACTCCTCGTCTTGTATAATGTACCCCCCTGAACCTAGGGAGAGTATGTAGTAGTAAATCACGAACTTGAATAAAACAGGCTTAGGAACCTCTGGAGACAGCCGGATTCCTCCCTAAGAAGCCAATCCATGAGACATCTCGTCTCTGCGAGCATGCCTGAGTATCGATGAGTGAAGAAGTACTTAATCCCCCCAGACCTAGAACTATGAAGAAGGTATAAAGCTAGATCAAAGCATACCCTGGCAAGCAGACAGGGGTCGTGCCAGATGAATTCGCTCTGCGCCATCGCGACCCGAACACAAATTTCCCCCACAAGCTCTAGTCGAGTTTGCTCTGATTTACTTTCTCTTCTGCACCCGAGATACTGGCTCCTACCAATAGCATCGTATGCTTCGTAAGGCTCGTTACATCCCATTCTGTCACCTAAATCGCTCCTCTGATGGTAGATGAAATGCCGCAGAAAAGGCAATGGCCCTGGTACCCCGAGGTCCCATTCGAGTACCTGTAAGAGAACTCTTTCGGTCTTGGCTATTTGGCGTTTATATGGTGTGGCAGGGCCCGGAATACCAAGGATAAAAGTTACAATTGCCATTCCTACCTGGTTGCTCTGGTTTTCTTCGTATTTTGAGGAAATCATGAGAGCGGTGCCGGCTAGTAACAGTAGTGCTTTCCACTGTAATGAATCGTGGATAGCTACGTCCATTTCGCATGTCGCCGTTACCAGAGTCTGCTCATCCTCGGCGACTTCAAACAAGCCCAAGAGGTGGGCAGCTATCGTCACGGTCGATTTGCCTTTTCTTGATGCAAACCTGTCCATAATACCGACGGCTAGCACACATGTGTCTATCTTAAAATGGCTTCCAGCGTAAAATATAGTTTGTACCAAAGGCTTCCGCCATCGAAGGTAGTTCGAATATAATGCCAGAGTCTGAAGATAGCAAAGAATGAGCTAGAGAGTACTAGATCGATCGGAAGTTGGTTTACCTCTCTCTCTTTTTCCATCATGAATGAAAAAATATCATCGGCATAGTCACCTAAACCAGCATGCTGTTCCAGTGCTGGATTAGTTGAAGTTGCGTCTCTTCGTAACATTCTCTCGCATGCGCAGTAGATATAAAACTAAATTGATGAACTACGAGAGAAACGTAGAAGGGCTTGTTAATATTCGGCCACCGGGAATCTGACCTTATCAGTCTCATGGAGAGTAATGTGGAAGTTATCCTGGGTTAGCACATGGCTATGCTATTTGAGCTGGAATGATACTTATTGTCTTGATTAAATTGAATAAGTTATAAATAGATTAAAGATATAAAGCCAAAGCAAGCCTGATGGAGATCTAGCTGTATAGACTTACAAATGTACGCTAGCTACAGCGCGTCACAATCTTGGATGCAAGATTCTTCACACTCATAGGTGTCCGTTTGGACCGCGTCCAAATCTGGCTGAGTAGAAAGGGACGACTGTTCGGGGCCAGACAGCTTTGTGACCTGAGCACACCAACTCAGCATAGGACATGACTCATGAGCCCGATGCTTTATCAAACGACGATAAAGCTGAAACATTAAATTTAATGCTACAGAACTCGAAACAAGAGTCTTTTGAGCATTAGTAAGCTTGTTTGGGGATCCTTTGAGCGTAATAAATAATCAGCTTGCTGCATTATATCATTATAAGAACAGAAGTACAAAGTCAGACATTTCTCAATTCATGCTAATCATATCGGCACCATATCAACTTGTTGGAACCAGACATCGGTCCACTTCACTGGGTTAGTTGTGTTGACTTCTTCGGAGCATCTAAGGTTGCCTCGAGGGCTCGCCTAGGTGATCAACCATGGGACCAAACGCTTAGGAACAATCAACAACTCGCAGCCTCATAATTGTAAAATTCGGCCCGCAAACACGCCATGTGATTGCCAATTGCCAGGACAAACAACAAGATGAGGGCAAGCGGTAACCTGGGTGAATGACTGCATTTTACATATCAATTCTGCCCGAATACCGTGGACCGATTTGAACTATGTAGTTTACGTGTTCATCACCTTCAACATTGACCTTGTTCACTACTGACTGACTAACCGAATGGCAAGGAGCTTACATTACCACATATGGGGTGGCGTATGATTGTTGTGAGTTAGAGCGGGGAATCAACATCATAACCAAACAAGTTCAAGCTCCACATAGCTTTAGGGTAGGCCTAGGGGTTAAAAATATTCTCAGGTCTCGCTGCCGATTCAAATTTGAAGCTGTCAACAAAAGTCTCAACTGCAAAGAGCACATCTACAGCTTGTAAACTAATCTGGCAATGCAAATACTTACATTTTGTGGAGCTTGATAATATGAAATTGACTGAAAAGATGCAATTATACTGAGCCTTCTACCTGAAGTGGTTTTGGGAAAACTACAAGAAACTTAGCCATTCGTTTTATATCCTGAGGCGGCTGTACCACGAACAGTGTCGATCGGGCGGGGCTTAGCAACCAACTGGGACCTCATCAAGTGTAGGGAACTAGATTCGTTGCCCACAGTTCTACAAAAATGAGTATAAGGTTAATTTAGTACGCTGGTCATCAAGTATCCCCAGACCAGTGCAAAACTATATAAAGCTGAAACTTACCAACAGTCGGATGATATCTTCTCACATGAAAAGCTGACGGTGCCTTTCATACTGTGATCTCGAGAGACTGTTCAGCTAGTGCCTTTCTAAGTATTATTTTGTATTCCGATTTTCTGAACTTAATCTTCTCATTCTATATATCTGGCAAACTTGAGGTGCAGGGGCTAACTTGTATCTTAGCTTCCGCTGCTTTACAATGAGCAGACACCCATCAAGAGATGACTGGTGTGAATAATACAGCTGCGCAGCTGCTAATAAGGCTACTGATTGAGCCATCAAAAAAGCATATTGTTCTACTCTCAATAGAGAGGGCTATGCGCATATTGCCTTCCGAAAGTTGAATTAATAAACTGGATTATTCAGTATGTTGACATAATACGTGTCGTGACTCAATATTCTCCAAACTTGACCAGCCTGTTCAACTTTTCCTCCTCAGCAACAACATAGTCACCGCATACGTGATTTCCTCGAAACCTTCGCCAGTTCATTTAAGCTTTCCTCCCAACCACATAGCCGCCGTACACGTGTTCTCTTCGAAACCTTCGACTTCTTGACTTACACAGCCAGTCCGTTTAACCTTTTCTCCGCAGCCACACTTCCTCCTTTAGTCACCGAGTGACTCACGTCCAGTACGTGTCAGCGTCAAAGCTGCAGCCACAGAGCGTAGTGTGATGTCAACCAAGCCCGGTTTGAGCTCAACCTCGTGGTGTGAAGGCCCTGCTGGGGATGCCTTCCCTCAGAAAGCTTTCTAAGCTGGCCCCTTTCACCCCGGACAACATCTTGAAGGACTGGGATTGGAAACACTCCCCGATGCCAAGCGCACCTGAGATTATCGCAGCCAAGCAGGGCAGGGTGGCCGATGACCTTATCGTCAAGGTCATTAAGCTGAGTAGTGGATTGCCATGGTGGTGCTGCTCTTCAAAAGCATGGCATAGCCTCCTCTGGGGCCTTGGTGAGTGATTAAGTAGAAATAAGCGACTCTTTAAGCTGTAGACATTACAGCTGAAGTTGTTCATGAAGCTCAGGCGGTCAGCTTGCTGATGGCCTTGGCCGATTATTGTTTTTGTGATGGGTGCGTGAGCCTGGATCTCGACGATCTTTTTTGATGATGTTGAGTTGGATGGCCTAGACGGGGGACTGGGGCAGCCATTTTATCCCTTGGGGAATGTATTCAGAGTTCTCTTTATGCGCCAGACGTGATCATCATCAAAGGCTTATAAAGCTTATCTTGGGCAATTGTGTTAGGAAGCTGATATACTGCCCGGACTGACTTTGATAAGAGTATTATTTTGAGTTATATAAGCTTTCAGTATCGATGAACGTAAACGCCCCATAATATTATTTCTGGAATATAAGGTGCATGTCAGAAACTACCAAGTATAACACGACATGGTTCTGATGACGTCTGGTGAACCACAAAGAAAGATGCTGGTCGGCTGTATTAACAGGTAGTTTAGCCGGTACTTTATACGATGGGTAGTTATCGATCGCTTGAGATATGTATATAGTAAAAAAGGCGTATCACGAAAGACCTGAAACATTGCTTCAAGTACACACGCTTAAGTGTCATGTTCCAAATACCGAACTGACCAAGGCTACATTATTCATTTACATTGTTCCAATATACTAAATAACCAGTAACACCTGATATTATTTCCACGAGATACATCAAGCAAATTCACTCCTTTGGTATGAGCTTATGCATCGTTTTGTACCTGCCTACCTATCCCATTTGCACTTAGCTTAGGATGCAGTGACAGACTTCCCAGAACCATACACGATGTTCTTGACATTGAGGTTCAGTTCTCTCGTAGAGCCAAGAGGGCTGGGGCACTCTGCTTGATTGCTAATGGCAAGGTTGAGGTGGCACTTTTCATTCACACCATACTTGCAAACAGGGTCATTGATATTGTAAAGAACGAAGTTGCTGGCCACCCAGCTCTGGGGCTCCTCTAGGCAAGCAGCTACGTAGTTCATCGAGTTGGCAGCAGAAAGTGGAAGCTTGCCGTCGTCGAGAAGGTCCTTGCATTTAGAGGCGTGGACATACTCGTAGTTCATGACGATACCATCGCCCTCCTGGGGGTCCTTCGCAGCAGACACGCCGAAGCCAAGGTAGTTCCAGGCATCGTAGGAGATATCGTGAGCACCGCCAGAGGAGTCGATCTTGAGGAGATAGACGGAGCGGCCCTCGTTAGAGACCTTGACGCAGATGTTGTTGCAGTCAACAGAACCTGGCCAGTAGGCGACGCGGTTGATGTTGATCTTGCAGCCGAGAACTCCAATGCTGCTGTAATAGAAACTGTGAGGAGTAATACTTGCAAAGCTGTTAGCTGCCATAGTAAGTGTAATAAAGCTCAAGGTGTGCAGTAGTGTGTTAATAATGCTAGTGATGTGACGTTTATTATAAAGAGTAAGCTCTATAAAGAGAAATCATAAAGGCTAAATTTAACTCCTAATAGCTGAAAAGCAAGTCTTTGTCGTGCTAAGGGGAAATACTAACAGGTATGTATCGGTTACATAAAAGTTGTACCACAGCCGAACTATACAGTATTAGAATCTCTTTCTATAAAAAGCGAAGGGAAGCTTATACAGCCTAAGTCTTTTTATCAATAAATACGTATTTGTACCCTAGCTGGGGTTCGTGGCTTTATAACCAAATAAAGTTTGCTAACCGGTATGGATCGGTATTAAGCAAGGGTTTTATGACATATTTCCCATTCCTGCAATTTTGCATTAAGTAAATCTGATTTCCATAACGAAAGCGGGGAACGCCATTTCTTATTACAGTATGGCCCGTGAGATGCCATAACCAGTGTGTATCTATTTAGTCGCGCCTTCAGTTCTGCGTAAGGTAAATAACAAATCGACTTTTCAGAATCGGTTTAAAAGAGAGAATTGCAACGCAATCAAGAAATCCGAGATTCCCGTCCCTTATAACGCAGTTCATACCCATCCTTAGAGCACAGACAATGTAGCTACATTTACAGTTGTGATCAGGACCATAGATGCATTAACCAAATGCCTATGCCAGAAAAGCAACGCTGTATGTTCTTTATCTAAAAAAATCGACATAACAGTCCTAACAGAACCTTGTTGCATTAAGTTGTGACCTTGTGAGAGTGACGATATGATAGCTTGGATTTCCCTCTCGATAATCATCACAGCTTCGGGAACAAACTGTACTCGGACATTGCGGCGCAGTTGGCGTGTGTTTAGCCTTCGGTGGATCCTCAGGTTGTGAGCGCGAGTGAACTCACTTTTGCCGCAAAACTCGCATGAGAAGTATTCAGGATGATTGGCATGGTAGCTACAATGGAGTCTGTCAGCATCACCATGATAGTAGACCTGTGTATGAAGAAACATTCGACGCTTTAGAGGCACTCACGTTTCTTTATATAACGCTGCAGATGCTCCATTCTCTTGTAGGTTCGACCGCAACCTAAGATGCACGGAAAGCCATTCTTCCTAGAGGTATGTGGCGTCTCGATGCTTGCCTCTAAGCCAGCTGGGAAATCTCCATCCGAAGGCACAATGACCTCGTTGCCTGCACTTTGAAACTGAAAATCCCCCTCACATGGACTCTCATAGTGGGGCCAAATTGTATCGTACGAGCATTTAGCGAAAGCGGCTAGTGATGGGTGTCAAGTTAGCTAATCTTGACTGCAGTTAGGGTAGCTTGATTTTTATCGCCAAGGAGGAGGTTGGTACTTGGGCTTATCTGGTTTTCACAAGATAACCTTGTACTGAAAGTGAATTCATGATACACAGTGGCCCTGAAGGCTTTATGAAGAGAACGACTGTGGATTAATGAAGAGTCCTAACTGCTAAGCTATGCCTAGAACTTAGAAGCTGCGAATCTAACACACTGAGGTTGGACTCGCACCATACCGTATACTTCCGCTTCTTCAAGGCGCTCAAGGACCTCATCCTCCGTCATGCAGTCTCTGTTAATTCTTCGATAAGTTGGAAGTAGAAACGCCTCATCGATCTCGGTATATATACCATGTTGGATATGGATGACCTGTCCGTTCCTTGAGAGGTCAGCCATGAGATAAGCCGCACAACGGGCTACAACCGAAGCAGGTTGAACTTTGACGCTTATCTCATCTAGTAAACTCTTCAAAGACGGTAGAATGTTGCTTTCTGTCCAACTGGGTGCCAAGATGTTGACCCGGATTGGGAGTTTGGCGGCTCCAAGTCGCGCAACAAGCCCTCGCCCAAAGCCGAGGACAGCGTGTTTGGCGGCACCTGGTAGATTATTAGCTGCGTAGAAGATATTTCGGCATCGCTGCTTCTTTCTTACCGTAGTCAACGGCTCGAAAACGCTGCAAGCCAGTTGCGGAACCTGTGATAACGATGCTTCCTCCGTCCTCCTGCTGCCGGAGATAAAAGATGGCGAGCGCTGAAGTGTTGACCGCGCCCTTGAGACTGACGTCAAACAATTGACTTGATGGCTCAACTGCATCACCGTTTTCATCAATCTTTGTAGTCAGGTAATCGGTTCGTGGGCCAACACCGGCATTTACGAACACATGATCGATATGTCCATGTATCCTTTTGGTCGTCCTGAAGAGTAGAAGTAATTCCTTCCAGATAGAAACGTCTGTTCGAATGAATGTATATGCACCTTCCACGTCTCTCTCAGGAGCCTTTATATCCCCACAGACCACAGAGGCGCCGAGAGATAACAGTAGTTCGACGGTAGCCAGACCTATGCCAGAAGAACCTCCTATTGGAGAGGGTTTGGTGGTAAGCGGATTTACTCTTAATATTGTGGTATACAATATGCATCGATTATTGGAGGGTTTTGCAACGATACATACCTGTGACAATGATTACTTTGCCCGCCAAAGACTTCAAGTCATCAGTTTTAATAGTGAATTCAGCCATCATCCTCGAGTATCACTCGACACTCAGTGACTTAGCAAGATGACACGGAAGTATAGCCTCCAAGATATCATGTGAGCCTAAGTTACACTTAAGTATAAAATCGATGTTGAGTATCTGACAATGGACGGAGCACAGGTTCAGTGATGTAGGCTTTTGTGCTACTAGCCTTCCTGCCTAATTATAAAGTGGCTAAACTAACCTCGCCGCATGGGAGACACATTACCATGTCTCTATAGATTTTAGATCGTGGCGAGGTGCCTGTGGCGTGATAGATTACTGTTCTATCTACGTGTTTTACGTCTGTTATCTGTCCCCTTCTCTCTAACCACAATGTGTATGAGAGCAAAAGACCAATAGGAATACGGAATTGCTTATACGTAAATATAAGACGTCATTTAACGCATGGATCAGGGAGATTGAAAGAGCCGACTACAGGCTTAGCTTTCAATAGTATCACAATGGGAATAGGACGGGCTAGCCATGCGTAATCTGCTGTGGCTCAGCGTGAAAAGATTTGTCTATGTGGAACCCAGGGCGGCATATGAATCTTATGTTTCATTCATTCCGTGAAGCAAGACCTTTGAGATGTGGGAGAAGGTAAAGTTGTTAGTTCGCTTGCTACGCAGGACGTGAAACAGAATTTGTGTTGATGACTGATTATGCTGCTATTTCTTAAGAAAATGCTTCTAAGTAACTTATAGCCTTCGGCCTCGAGGCTATAAGTGAAATAGGCCTATGCAAGGGAGCAGGCACTTGGGGGAGGGGAAGACGATTGCAGTTTGAAGTCCAGAGTTTGTTCAACTTCAAGGATAGTGTATGTCAGTCGCTGGTGGAATTAGTACCAACAGCATTAGATATTCAAGCTCATGCCGTACCAAACTAAATCCTACAACACTGGCAAGATACCAAAGATACCCAGGTGATGTTGTTGAGACATGCGGGTTAAACAATTTGTGACTCATTTAGCGAAGCTTACTCGATTGATAATCCAGTCCTGATTACAGTACTACTGAATCTACAGTTTACTCGTCTCACCGGACAGACAACCTTCTCCGTCCAATCTCACCAGCCCGTGTAATCCTTACCTCTCCTACTCTCATGGCTATCTGACCAGTACAGTCCTCACTCACCGCTTGAGTCATCATGTGAAGGCGGCGCAGGCCGATTACAGATCGGTCATCATACAGCCACTCCTCTACGCCATCGGGATACCGAGGTTTTTAGCAAAGGGAGTGGGGAGAACAAGTAAGAGGGTTAAGCTGAATACTAAAGTTAATTAACGTAGATCAACCTACGGATGATTCAATACCTATCAGGTTGATTGAAAAAAAAAATCTCCTAGAATTCCTAACTGATACTTTCAATGTACTTCAGGCTGCCTCTCTTAAGAGGCACCCATATCGGTATCTTGCTCGGGACACAAGGGCATTTTCACCTTGCGAGAGCTTCAAGAACTCATGCTTTGACGGTTTAGTATATTTACAGTCTTCAAGTTCGTTTCTGTAATTTGCCTTTTTCAGGACTTACCATTGGAGATGGAATGGCAACTTTAGAGACTCTAAGAAAGTCATGTGCTAAAAACGACACGAAAGGCTTCCCATTTTTCTGGGGCAATAGCGAATAAAAGAAGTCCGTGAAAGCGGCCTGCCAGTATCGGCTTACGCACTGCCCTATAACCTTCTTTTGTGCCCAAGTTGGGGAGCTTTGAATCACTATCGCAGATTAGTAGGTGAAAGCGATAGATGGTGAAAAGGCCACCGCTAGAAGTCATTACCAATTTTTACCCGCCCTGCAAGAGAAACGCGAATTTCATCAAGCTCAACTGCAACGGGCACCTCTGAAAGGTGTCGAAACCCACTTATGATCTTCAGCATGATTAGTGAATGCCTCGGTACCATGTCTGAGTTCGGCTTGTCTTACCTGAGTTGTTGCGCATGCTATCTCTGCCTCTGTTAATTGGAACAAATCGGCAAGGCTTAATTCAAGATATTCTTCTACGAAAATGGGGTTCGATATTGAATCATATATTGAGTATATCGTCGCGATGTCGGGATGAACAAGATATTGGAGGTCGGTGAAATCCTGTACTGAAGTATAACGCTTGGATCGTATCGCTCCAGTCGATCTGTTGCGAATTAGGGATGAGGAATTTCGATGGCCGATAATGCTATTGCTAATTGGGTCATAATCCTCTTCAAGCGTCTTATCAAGTTTTACCACTATTAAACGTTTTACTCCAGAGAGCCTCACCATCTCGACGGCCTGCATTATGGATTTAATGCCTGAGTCCTTTTGAAACAGCTTCTATTGGCTAAATCCGTATATAATAGCATCCATTTGAGTCGACGCGTAAATTGTATGAGAGTATATGGTGTGGCCTTCTTAAATAGATATAGCATACTGGAGTCTTATATATAGAAACCGACTTGAACCACCTGCAGGAGGCTCTCCTACACTAGGTAGATGGTATTAATAGCATAAGGAGATATGCTCAGCGCAGCGACTTTCTGTCAACATACAATACTGTGATATACATTGTTACCTCAATCAACGCTTTCTAAGATCTAGTGACTGTATCAGGGATACATCGGGAGTGGGTCATGACAATCCTCTCAGGAATAGTTGTTGATTCTGCTTGCCGGACGTTCTAAACTTTTCGCTAACTCTCTTTACCATATCCTGGCATTCCTCCCATGGAGAATCATCAGGATGCTTTGAAGTCCATAAAGTAATCATGTATGTATGGCCGTTGACACCCTCAGCAACAAGAACGTGCAAAATGCCTGTATGTTCTCATGCTAATGCTAGATTCAAAGGTTTGTTCAGTAGTCACTTGGATATGCATTCACGCCGGTGCGCTGTGTCATAAAAGTGCCAAGTGATTTCCCGGTTTACCTATCGCTCCCTTCCAGAAAACCAAGGCCAATGCTGCTGGACTATTACTTAAAGTATATAATTAGCTATGCGGCTGGTGCAAGCTACATCGGTCTTCTACTTTTGGCTGAAAAAAGGTGGCGACAAGAGTGTAAAACTACCACGGAATAATTATTATGTTTAGTGGGCATTTTCGATGCACTATCTAAGATGCATTTGGCTCTGTCAGTCATATTGGCCCGTTAAGCTTAAATCAGTAAACAGAACTTAGTATTGTCCAGGGCGGAGAATCTAGGTTGCGCTCAGGTATCTACTAGTAACTACATTCACGTAAAGTGAAAACCTCTCCCTATGTTGCCCCACTGCTGATAAAGTCGTCTCTATGATGTTAAAAAGAATGCGATGTAGACCAAGCCTAAGATGATAGGATTAATTGTTTCGGAACAGCAATTTTATTGCATTACCTAGATTACTCCCTGTCAACACTGGTCTACCCTTATTCCACTAAGAGATCACAGACCAGATTTTATAATATAATGCGCTTATTCTATTAGTAGGGGCTGGATCCGGTAGAAAGATATTGACATGAACTGTTAAATAGTCTCTATTTAGTCAAGTGGATACATTGTGAAATTATGCCACTTAGAAAGCGCATTATAACATGCTCGTGTGGGGCGCGTGATGTAACTATGGCTTTTGCCTATCTGATAAATGTGGAGTGAAGAGCCCGCTTAGGAAACCAGAAGTTGATTCTGAGTGCAATCCGGAATACGGGCCAGCCTGGGATGCCAAGGGTTAAAAGAGAAACAAGAATGCACTCCGTGTTTGGTTTAACCTCGTACTAAGATTGACCTCATGACTTACCCCTGCCCCAGTCTGAGGCCTGCGGGATGTTATCACAGATTAAGATTCATTTCACAGAAAAAGTGTCTTTACACATGCATATACACACGGTTTATCAGACCGGGTGGGTTCTTGTCACGCCCTACGTAGCCTTTGCCCCCGGGAACAGATTACTTTTATGCTTTGTTTTAGCTGCTATCCTTGATGTTGCTTGTTGCCTAGATGATTCATATATGAGCTTATAAAATATTCGAAACGGGATGGGAATTTAAGCTAACGATGGCATCCATCACCATCTTTGAAGGGTTTCTCTACGCTGCTGTACTCGTGAGTAAAACACTCTATCACCACCCAATATCTTCATTTCATGCTCATGGACGTTGTGACAGGGAATCACTTGGATCTCTGTATTAGTCATTTACCGGCTATTCTTCCATCCCCTCGCCCAATATCCTGGACCAAAGCTTGCAGCGTGTAGTCAGGTAGGTCATGCATAATCTCAAACTCCTTAATCTACACAGTGCTAATCACCTCGTGAACTAGCTCTGGTTTATCCAAGCGTGGACCTCTGGACGCTATCCCTTTGTGATGAGGCACCAAGTCCACGATAAGTATGGTGATGTTGTAAGGATTGCTCCGAATGAGCTTTCTTTCCGGTCCCCAGTTGCTTATAAAGACATTTATGCTCGTGTTTCTAAGGAGGGTCAATTTTTAAAAAGTGAAATTCTTTATAGCACCGGGCCAGCTGCCACACGGCCCAATATTGTGTTTTCCAGGGATCCACAGGACCACCGACAGCAACGAAATGAACTCTCTCACGCTTTCAGCGGTCATTCGTTGAATGAGGCTCAGGCTGTGATCGAAGACTACGCAGAGTTGTTCATAACCCAAATTGGGGAGAAGGGGGGGCCAGAAACCAAAGGTGTTGATGTCTCGATTGTATACAACTGGCTTACTTTTGACATCATAGGTAAGATGGCCTCTCCACCACAGTTTGATCATTTTGGCCTGGTGCTTACGCGAAATAAGGGCAACTCACCTTTGGAGAATCGTTCGACTGTATCAAGCAATGGAAACATAGCGAATGGGTTACACTCATCTTGGATTTCGCGACTCAGCTTAGTCTTGGCACTGTTCTGAACCGGCTTTCAGTCCCAACCTTTTGCGTCTCATTATTTCTGCCGACGACCCTGAAGAACAACTTGATTTCTCACGATCGGATTACAGATGGGAAGATTTTAAGATTGATTCGAGACAGCAAGGGCCAAGATGACGAGCATAAACAATCCCTAGAGAAAAGCTACTTCTTCGACCGTACAATACGAGAAAGCGAATTTGACCCCGTTCATCTCCGAGAGCAGGCCAAAGTGATGATGCTGGCAGGATCAGAGACAACAGCAACGTTTCTCGCTGGCATCACCTACCTCTTACTCAAAACCCCGGAAACATTAGTAAAGCTTCAGAAGGAGGTCCGTTCTGCATTTTTATCAAAGAAGGAAATCACGAAAGACTCCACTTTGAAGCTTCAGTATCTGTCTGGCGTTATTGAAGAGGGTCTTCGTCTCTTCCCGCCTGCTCCCTTTGG
>JACDIX010001076.1:0-11981 GCA_019843635.1 Fusarium siculi | reverse complement strand
TGTCGTGGCAAAGCATTTGAAACGGCCTACGATAATTATGACCAACTATCAATGCAGGTGAATATTGAAATGTAAATTTAATATATAAATATTTATCTTTGGTCGTAACCAATCCCACCTCACAGGGGAATGACCTCACGTGATCGCACAATATGGCCTGAGGTTCAAGGTGAGGGTCTCGTGCTTTCTCCCTTCCAATTGCACATTCAAACCTCGACACGCAATCATCAAACAAGATGGACTCTACTCGAGAAGAACTCCAGGAATCCCCTGAGATTGATGTTCCTCCTCCCGCCAAGCGTAGCGCAGAAATGCCAATGCTCTGGGACGAGGGCCATCGCAGTTTGATTGACGCCTGTGTGAGGCACAAATCGCTGCTTGAGCTCTTCCTACAGCTCAGCAGGTTAGCCGATGTCCTTGATGAGAATGAAACCATGAAGGACAACGACTTTCCTGTTTTCTCGACTGTCAATGCTCTGCGCAACTATGACTGGACTATGTGTGAATTATTGCACAGCATGTCGGTTGAAGTGGTGCAGAGCATTGTCAAGAATACCTTTGCCTTTGACGTGACGAACAGCAACATCAAGCCATTTCGCCTGCCCTCAGTGCTCCACGATGAGAAGACTCCTGGGGTTTACGTCGTTGGCATAAGGATGAAGGATCGCGACGGCCAATTCTTGAACATCAACGAATTGGAGGTCCTAATCCGTGATATGAAGCTATACGTCGAAGGGTACGAAGCCTATGCTAGACATGATGGGTGGACTTCCGCTAACATGACGGTGGCGGAGCGTAGAGCCATCAACATGGTCAATGCTGTTGACAGTCACAGTGGATCACAGAGAGTCCAGAGTGACGGTCCCATGTTCATTGAAAAGGATGAGGAGGTTCCCAGGATCAGGGCCCTTATCAACACATTCGAGGGGATGTGTGATAGGAGTCTTGATCCAACGGGACGAGTTTACATATCGCAGAGCCCCCTGTACGTAGGGTGCTCTAAGGATCTGAACAAACGTATGGGCGTATACAATAACCGTAACGTCAAAAACATCAATAAGCCGCTTGCGCTCACCATTTGCATTCTTAGGAAGCACACCAGATCGCCGGAGCTGGTAACTGGGTGCGTTCTGAGGATTCTCAGAAGCAAGCAGCTGCCCATGGCAGAGCAGCTAGTTTGCACAATCGCCGGATCCCTCGTCTATCAGCACGGCTTCAATGCTGTGGAGACCGGAGGCACAGGATACCAAAACTTGCCAACCGATGCAGGCCTGAAAGACAATATAAAGTACATCATATGTGGTACTCAGGTCATGATCAGTAATCTGAAAGAAAGCCTTGGCGAGATTGATCTGCGAAGGCGATTCCTCCATCATCTAGACCAAGTTTCAGGTGAAATCATACGTCTGAAAGAGATCTTGAAACGTTGTGAAGATGAAATTCAAGATCTACCTTCTGGCGTAGACTTCGACCAGGTCTTGACCGACATTTCTGCCATTGTGCAAACTGTGAGGCTCAACCTGAAGGATAAACGAGAGGCCTTGAAGTTCTGGCAATTAATGCTAGAAATTCAGGACATCATCGTTGACGAAACCGGTGTGGGAGTACACCTCATTGACCATGATATGGCCAATAAGGGCAATTAACATTAATCCACGCTCACGGGGTGTTAGATAGTTCAATGTACCGTTCTCACCTTTCCTGTTATAACCATTATGTTGATGGTGCCAGTGAAGTTCCCATCCCACCAGGTGACTTATCAAGTATGTGTATCAAGTGACAGTCATCAACACTTTCACCCTCGGGAGATGAGAATGGAGTTACCCTATCACTCTACTATTTAAATGATAATACTGCGAATTTATTCCAATCTAAGCAACGAAAAAATAAGGATCACTTTGAGTCTCGATCATTATAATCAACAATGCCAGTGGCGCCGTCGGCAACGCTAAGTGCAAAGATGCCCCGGGATTTAGCCGACGATTTAGCGCACCTGTTTGAGCCTCGAGCGCTGCATCTCATTTCTTCCCACTTCTTCAAAACAACACCGCACCGAGCTCTGTATGTATGACGCTACCACCTCGAACACAGATACTAACCGATCTTCAGAGCCATAATGTCTACGCATCTGCCTTCGAAACTCCACGAGTTTCTTGAACCCATATTTTCGGGCGAGTGCAGCCCTCGCTTTGGCCACATCAGAGTGCCTCCGTACTGTTATGGAACGGAGAGTCTGATGGAGTCAATGCGAGTGCAGGTGAAGAATATTGAAATCTCCGGGCATATGGACATCCCCGGTGAGATGAATCAATCCGGAGCCATGGAAGACGAGGAGGTTCTCAAATTCAGGCGCCCGCTCCTTTTCGTGGTCCCAAACGTGGAAAGAGACCTGCTGAACTCGGAGAATGAGGCGAATGATGACAGCTCTATCACTCCAGCGATCTTGTCGTTTTCTGAGCTCCTGGATGCACTGAAAACAGCCAAGTTGATGGCAACGGAGGAGGAAAGCTGGGCCACATCTCACACCTGGGAGAGCGGCCAGCCAATTCCAGACAACATCGTCTTGGTACTCTGCCTCGACCCTCTCATGTCTGCTGAATGTGCCCTGTGCCTTGTTGGCCTTGTTAAATGGGCCACACAGCAGTCCGAAGATAGCGCCAATGCTGACATTTGTGTCCTGACAGTGTCAGCTGAGCCTAGCTTCAACTTTCTTGCCGAGGTGGTGTCATTCACATCGCCAGGCACCCATGTCGCGAACCTTGATCTTGCCGCCCTTGGTGAGAAGGATCCGACTGGTCTTTCTCGCGTACGTGAAGATCAGTCCTATGCTGCGCAGATACTGGAGAAATTTCGAGGAAATAGAGATCGCAAACGTCTCATTATCTCGTTCGGCAGCAAACTTGAACCAGATTTCAAGTCGATGCTGAGCGAAAGAGAGACTGGGTTGGTCGATTTCGTCAAGGTCACAGCAACCCAGGATGCTCGACCCCTCCTAAACCTTGCCCGTTCTGACGAGGGACCCAAGACCCTTTTCATCACGTTTATAGGTGAGGTTCCCTTTCAGCCTCTGAATCTCGAGGGATTTGATGAGCTTCATGTGGCTCTTGGCTCCAATCCATTCAAGCGAATGGAATGGGAAGACTTCAGTCGCCAGGTCATTTCGGCCCTGTTTCATGCGTCACAAGAGGACCGTCAACTTCAGCGCTGGTGGATCCATCAACCATCGATCCCATTCAGGTATCTATATGTCGGTGCTGCAGACGTCAAGAACTTCATCGAAGAAGGACCCTCGCGAAACCGTCTTGTGGAGGGTGTCCAGCTGGGTGGCTTCATCGCTTCACTTGCGGACATTGCCTCCTGGGGCATTGACACCGGCAAAGCACTTTCGTGTTTCGTCAGACAGGACCACAGAGTTTATGAGATGAGTCTTAGACTTCATGTTCAGCGGGTGCTGAAGCAAGATTGCTTCGGGCTTTCCGGTCATGAGGCAAATGTCTTTAGGGCGATACTCCCTACTTTGGGATACGATCATCGTCTTGCTCTGCTCGTGGCACTTGACGCAGAACCTAATGTTCGTCGTGTCAAAGTGCAACTGGCTGTTATGTTGAAGCACGGGATGAATAGGATTCTTTCTTTTAACGGAAAGGCTACCAATGACTCCACGGAATACAACAAGTTGCTGAAAGAATGCCATGGCCTTGGTAGCTCTATGGCCAGTAAAGGGGTCATGTGGCTGAGCCTTGGTATCCTGAAGCGTCATCAAAAGTCCATTGAGAAACATGGTGTTTACAATCCTACAAAGGACCGATTGTCATCCCTAGTCAGAATCGATACAGGAAAGGCAGAAGTCGTTGGTGCCGAAGTCGGTAAGATGTTAGCCCTTCTTGCTGAGAATGGAATCCACGTCGACACCACCCAGTCTGTGGCTCAGGAGACCGATGTACTAAGTTTGCAGGAGCAAGATATGGTGAGCCTTCATCTTCTCCGAGCCTACGCAAATAGCCTCATTGTGTCTCAAGACTGTGGACGAAACGGTGCCCCTCGAATGTCTCACAAAGTCGTGTCCACGTGGATTGACTCGAGGATGATCAGGGCGGCAGAATTGCATGAACGGAACTCAAAGCCTGTGAAGCAAGGAGAGTTCCAATCCGGAATTTGTCATGAGATGTGGTTGGAACGCGGCAAGCATGATTTGCTTGATTGGACATCCATCCCGGCCAAGACGGTTGCCCAGTGGCGTTCCAGCTTCGGCCAGAACATGACATTGAATGACTTGCTGGACCTTAGGGTTCAGCCTGAGGGTGTGGTTGAGTAATTTTGAGATATCAATGCAATTTCGTTTTCTCATGTCTGTCCCATATGTGTGATTTACTTTTGTTATTGAGCCTTCTCTGGTAAGCATATCTAAGTGCGCGGCTGGGAAGAATTCTTTAAGCGACGAGGAGCTTCATAGTGGTGGATACGTAGATGGTACGAGACCAGTCGGGCACATACAGGTGGCCTGAATTACTGTAATATGGTGACACAAGCTGAAGAAAATAAGCCTACGAGTAACAACATCTTGACATCCTGTTGTCCAAACGCCGATTGAATACTTGCTGACAATAGAATAAACACCAATTCGACAGTATAACCGTAGAACGGCCATGAGGTTTCACCAGGGAGAGAGTTGCTTAATGTGATGCATGCACGATGCAGGGGGACGGAAAGGTCAAGGCTACAAGACACTGGAGAGTTACAAGAGCATTTGTCAGATTCCATCACCGTCCCTGTGTATTGTCTGCATCGATAGTTAGTGACATTGCGGTTATGCTTTGTTGCGCATATGAACAAAGGCCACTCACCATGTTAGGCGTTTGCATCTCACAATTAGGAGCGGGTTGGCAGTGATAGGTACCTAGGTACCTGGATACCTAGGCACGGTTACCCCGCATTAAATAATGTGACTTAATTTCCAACACCAAATTTCTTCTTCTTCATCGCACAACGCAACGCAACACAACGCAACGCAACGCAACAACGACGCTTTTTTAACGATTTTTTAGCGATTCTTTACACAAATCGAACAAGATGGCCTCTTCTGGTACACAGAAGAGCTTCGACCACTTCAGCTTTGACTATGTCAAAGTTGGTCCTCATCGCGCCCATATGAAGGCGTTCTTCCTTCACCTTGGCCTTTGGAATGAGGAAAAGGTAAAGATTATTTGCGACTACAGCCAGGAGCAGGCTTGTAAGATAGTTAATGCCGCAGGGTATAACTAAATCAACCAAGCTTACTTCAAGCTTATGGTTAACCAGATCGTTTGGTATAACCTTCTCCACGTTGGCAACGCGATTGGCCAAGGTCATGACTGGCCTTAGACAATCGAAGGTGCGATTGATAAGACGGACTTGGCCACCTACGGCGCGTCTGGCTTTTACAACACATGGAAACTGCGCAAGCAGGAAGCCGAGGAGAGGCTGAAATCCAAGGCTGGCGCCAAGGACCAGACCACTCTCGAAGCCTCCTCTTCGCAGGATGTTTTCGCTGCAGAGACTGCTGCAAGCTCCTCTGCCGCTACAAAGGTCTCCGAGACTGCCCCCGTGCAGTTGGGGCCAGAGACTGAGGTCGGAGGGCAGGCTGCCTTTGTTTCTTTCGGACAGCCGGCACAACGTCCTCTTGGAAAACAGGGCTATGGTATAAGCTCTTCAATGTGGGCCACCAAGCCTCCCGTTGACAAGCCTCCCGTTGAGAAGCCTCCCGTCGACAATTCAGCCGACATCGCCCGGGTTGCTGATGCATTTGCTGATATCAGCCTAGGTGTCGCCGCTGGAGAGTCAGCGAAGAAGGAAAAGGGGAAAGAGAAGGCCACCGCTAAAGCCACGGCATCTAAACTCAAGGCAGAACGTCTTGAGGAGAAGCTCGGCTATGCGTACGCCCTCTACAACGATGAAGCGGTTGAGACGGAGACACAGAGAGCCCATCTCGACCGTAAGAAGATTCTGGATGCCACGGCTGAGGCTGTGCAGAATGGATATTCGCCAGATGACTGGCACCATTTCGCAGAGGAGGATGATGATACTGAGCTCGTCATTCCTGCGAATGTGGAGTTGCCCGTCAGGCATGACTTTGGCGCCAACAACGACGTCAATTGCGAAGGGCCCATGGGACCTGTCCCTGAGTACCTGGAGGATATCTGGGAGGAACTCCGCCTGGGTAAGTGCATTCATGGACCAATCATTCGTCCATTCGAAATTGCGCTCCCAGAGTGGATTGACTTCCACGATCTTGTCTATGGTGACGATGGTGTCCTCTACGCCATGATCGAAGACGAGGCGCTCGTTGATCGCGACATCGTCATCACTTGGTCGACGAGGAATGGTCGCCCTGTCAGCCTGGTTGTTGGTCCGAAGCCATCACTTAAATGTGATTATGAAGACAAATAGCTTTGGCTGCGCGTGCGAGCAACTTGGCTTAAGGTTGCTGAGTGGCTTGCTAATGCGTATTATGGACGCCCCCATCGGCTGACGGACTTCCTGCGCTACCGCCAGGAACAAGAGCTGATGGGGGTCCCTCAACTCCAAATTGACCAAGTCCTTGCCCTTCTGATGAACAGATGGGATAAGATCTCACAGGACCCAGACG
Organism: Fusarium siculi; assembly: GCA_019843635.1. Lineage (NCBI taxonomy): Eukaryota > Fungi > Ascomycota > Sordariomycetes > Hypocreales > Nectriaceae > Fusarium > Fusarium siculi. The sequence continues at coordinate 5,356 of JACDIX010001076.1, read as the reverse complement.
CCGATGTTGATGCGCTGTCCTGGAGAGAAGAGCTTGATGTGTGGACTCCTCAACTCCACGCCATCTTTTCTCAAAGTTGGGGCTACGCTTCGAAGATCGCCCAGACCTGGGTGCTCCGGGAGGGTGTTAAGCCAGCATACCGCCGATTGGAGGTGGCCGAGTACATGTTGGCTGCATTTCGTCCGGAGGATGCTTACAGATGGGGTCGCGATGTCTATGCGATGATCGAAACCTACGACAATGAGATATCCCCTGCGTGAAGACCTTGGTAGGTGGCAGGGGCGTGCACACAGCAGGGAGTTGACCTCTCAGCAAAGACAAAACATGCGATTTCTTCGGATGCCAGGTATCACACTTGAAGTACGGCCATCTTTGATCAATGGCTTACGGATGGGATGACCTAATGGAGATTTTGTTTCTTGGGAGGGAATTGTGTGATTTGAGGTTTTGATGGAAGGGGAGAGGACTGGATAATTATGCGGAATGAATACAATCTTGGTTGGAGGCGCTAAACGGTTTCCCTATCGCTGCGTGATATTCCTGTGACAGGTGAACAATGGTTAATACCCTTTAAAAGTTTAGAATGACTTTGCTGTCTACGATGCATCGGTTCAGTCACTTATGGCTTCTTTGTTGGAACCACAGGCTCGGCCATCGCTCGCTACGTGCGGCCCGCACTGTTCGCACTGGCTGGTGATAATCAAGTCCCACAGGTTTCCTCCGCTCGAATAATTCACCACAAAACACACATTCTGTGCACATGTAAGAAACCTTCCCCTGAAAGCGAATAATCTAACTCTTTACAAGCTTCCAAAATGACCGACGACATCCGAACTCACTACGATATCCGCGGTCCCCAGGCCGACATTGTCGCCGCTATCCTCGAAGGTCGCCCTCCCCAGTTCTCCAACAGGGACGCAAGGCCAGGCTTTGATTGTCTGATCGTCGTTCTTCGGCGTATCTTCAGCCACATCATGCTCGGTCCCGTCCCTGCTATAGACTGGCTGGAAGCCTCAGAGAAAGAAAACCCCATCCTGCGTTTTGCCTGGGGCGTGTTCGGTGACGAGAAGGCAGAGATGGAGAGTGCCATCCGCGCTAGGTATCAAGTCTTTGACGAGCTTCCTAGCAAGGGCCTCGACCACTCAAGTTCTTTTGAGGAACTCTGCAACTCGTCGCTCATGAACAAGACCTTCTGGTCGCAGTCTGAATTCAGACTCACTGGCATCCTTGTGGACATCAACACGAGGATGGTGATTGAGGTTTCCAGCGATGAGCTCGCCGATACAAGTCTGCTGAGGCTCAACCACGTGGAACATCCCGGCCAACCTCTACATGAGGTTGTGTCTAAATCCTTTGGTGTTGTCACCAGAAAGGAAACGAAGGTCTTGGCATCGCCACACAATCCTCGGATCGTTCGGGTTGAGTATACTCCAAGCCCCGACGATACCATCCGGTTTGGCTTTAAAAACCTTCTAAACCTTTCCATTCCTATCTTGAGATTCAAACCTGATGACCCTACTCAAGTTATACAAAAGGGCTGGATTGGATACTCTCTTCTGGCTGTCGTTCGCCTCAAGGATGATAAACACGCATCAGAGTTCGTTCGTACCTACTCAGAGCAAGGTGAGAATCTCATCGGTGAGCGGGAACCACCATCAATTGTGGATAACTCCTGGTCTATCAATGATCAGCAAGGAAAGTACATGTTGTTCTATGGTGTTCTACCTCAAAACCAAGGTGTACAGGCGCGCTTCCCAGAAGTCTCTCTGCCGAGAATGACTGAGAACGACGCAAGAACTATGAAGCGCATGGAACGCTTTCTGGATAGCGTGATGCAGGAGGATAGCCATCAACAGCTACAGCCGACGCCTCCAGCTTCATCTATACCCAAGTTGCCGGTGACCGGAGAAATACAGGATGACCATTCCGTGCGTTTCGACGGTCAATTGGAACCTGAAATCTCGCGCCCCGTCCCAGGCGACCCTGTTGAAGGGGAACCACAGCCGGGACAGGATGAAGGGACCAAGAAGCGTAAGCGCAAGAGAAACAACAGGAAGCGCCGAAGAGAGGCACAGGAGGATGAGGTCGAGGACCGCCAACCTCCTGAGCGACCGCAGGGCCCTGGTTTCGGCATCACCCCCTAGATTTTAGGATGGCTGATGCTGGAGGATTTACCTGTGAGTCAACAAGGGTTGACACACAAAAAGGGGGGGGTGTAAGACATTCTCCTAGTTGATCATCAAACGGTTAAGGGTTGTTCTGAAGCCACTCATTGCAAATTCCAAGCCCTAAGTCTCTGGGCATGTTCTCAAACTCAGCGGCCTAGTGAAGTGTCACTGAGCCACCGTAATGTTGGCCTGTCTGAATATTGGACAACGGAGGTAAGATCTTCTGAGCCCACGTCGAATTCTCGTCTAACATTTGTCCAGTCTATCAATATCGAACACCGAGACATACCCGTGATAGCGGAATGATGGGCTACGAAAGATTCTCATTGCAGCGAGGGTAGTTGCGTCGAGGATGTCGGGGCGAAGGGGTCATGATGGAACGGATGGAACCAGGTCAACTGCTACGAGGAAATACCCAAATTTCACAACCCTGAATACATTGGTGATGAGGAACAAACGATACCATTTCCGTGCACCTGATAATAAGTCGTAGTCCGTGACCTTATTGAACGTAGATGGCATTAAATTGGTCTCTAGTCAGTGAGTTCCGAAGGGGTGAGGATTAGTGAAGGGCCAGTCAAACACATCAACGTCGATTGTCGGCAAGCATGATAACTTCATTCAACAAGGAAGTGCTCTTTTTTCGCCAGTTAAGAAGCTATCAATGCTCGCTTATGCCTCGAAACCTCCTCTCAAAGGTTCTCAGAATGGAGTAAGGTTCCCCTATCCGTGTTCTGACCTCCATCAACATTGACATGTCCCAGAACTTACAAGAGCTCTAGGCACTCCCCCCCAATTAATGGCTTCATTATACTTTATGATACTTCTAAATGGCCACAGACAGTGATTGTCGTCCTGACTAGGGTATTCAAGCTAAGAAACTCTCAATTATGAAATGAAGCTGGCCATCCGGTGACCCCATCTTTCTGTAAGTAGACCTCGCTGCACCTTTAAAATTGCCACTTTCCCTTTGCCCCCTTTGAGCCTTCTCAAACGCCACTGATTGTAAACATTTGTCTGTTCTTGACCGATGGTAGCCTTCCTTTCTTTGGTTCGGGAGGATACTGAAATCTCCTGACTAAAGATCACATCACGACATGTACGCATTGAGCTGGTGGTTACTACTACTTTACAAGACTCAAAGCTTCTGATGGTAACAGATATGGTGAATTGTAAATACTTCAAACGCTGCCTTCTTTCTAATGTCACTGACGGACAAACACATTATTCGTAAAGGACACGATGCCCATTCTTGCTTTCGAATCTCCCCAGTTCACTTACCTGACTCACAGCACATCTCAGGTTACTGACACTAACCAGTCAAGTCATTTAGCCAGCCTGCGAACGGTTATTAGGAGGGTCTGATTGGCTTACACCGCTCGCACTGCCAGTGACTGTCAATGAAGTCTTGCAACACGCATCCCTTAGGTAATCACAAAGAGAGCCCGTGCATGCTAAGAAACTTTATCCTGACCGCGACCCCAGATCTAACCTCCACAAAGCATCACCAACAGCAGCAGCAACAACAGCAGCAGCAGCCCAACAACAACGCTTTTTTTCACGAACTTCTTTTCTCTACACTGAATCACGATGGCTTCTCGACAGCCCAACAACTCTGGTCGTGGCTCTGGACAAGGCGGTCCCAGCCGTCCTGGTCATGACCAAGCGACACCGAGCGATGATGCAGGCCAGCAGCAGGCAACTCGTGAGGAAGATGGAGAGTCTAGTGGCCCGCGAGGCAACAACTCTACCAACAATCGTGGCAATCGTGGCAATCGCGGTGCCCCCTTCCAAGGCGGATGGTCTGGCCCTCGCGGGGGTCGAGCTAACCGTGGCGGTCGAGGGGGTTACCACGGGCGCCAGACTGATCACCGGGCTCAGGCTCCCAAAAACCCGCCCCTCGCTCTGGTCACCAAGTCTAGCCAGGCTCAGGTGGCAGAGCCTGGAGGTGAGGTGGCCAGCCGCCTGAGCAACAACTCACTCAAGGGTGGGAATACTCATCACTGGTACTCACCCAGACCCATGGAACGTCTATGGGGTGAAACTCGTGGAGGTGTCCTTGACAAGCTGACCGAAGAGGTCATGGAGCGAACTGGTGCCAAGTCTGTCCAGTTTTACCTCGTACCAAACATCGAGGGCCAGTTCGAACAGGTTGCTGCCAAGGCAGTTGAGAGAACCTGGGAGGACAACAATGGCTACAACGACAAGGGCAAACCTGCTGGTATTCTTCGACACGGGGTCAAGATTGATTCCGAGACGAAGAAGCCCACCAAGTGTGCCGCTTGTGGTAACAAGGCTCACATAGTGGCTAACTGCTTCTCCAAACTTGGTGGAAAGGATGGAGAACAGAGCGGGTGTCCATTATGTGACACTAATCAACACCATGGAGGCGACTGCAAAGAGATTGCCGCCCTCCCACTTCCCGAACAGGTCAAGATGCTCATCGTCAACCGAGGCAACATGGCCCCCTTCAAGGGAAAGAAATCTTGGTGGAAACTCTTGCGCGAATACTGCACGAGTCCACAGTTTGACCCCAAACTCCTTACGGCCGTTCCATGGTCCAAGGAGTTTACACTCGCCCTGGCCAAAGGTAGAAAGATCAACGATATGCAGTTAAGGCATGATACCAAGCCATCATACACGCTTCCGAGAGATGAAGCCTTTGCCGACCTAACTTCCATCTACTGGAAGTACTGGCAGCAAGAGAACCTGGAGTGGCCTGCTGCCCTCGGCAACCTACCTGCTCGCCCTTCGGGTCCGATGGACACTGATAGAACAACGGGACCAGCCGCAGCACCAGCCGCAGCACCAGCTCATCAGACTGAAGCTGCCGCCGGTCCTACACCTGGTCCTGCCCCTTGAGCTACCCCTGTTGTTGTCCCTGGAGCTGGCCCTGGGACTGGCCCTGGAACTACTACTGGTCCTGCTCCCGCTCCCCAGCCTGCTGCTCCCGGAGGTATTAACCTTGTCGTGCCTCCAGGAATGGTCGGCTCACTTAATATGTTCCCTCGCCCCGCCCCCGTTGAGGGTCAGGTTCCGGCACCTGGTAACGCTCCTGTAGCTGCCCAGCCATCGGTACCTACCACAACGTCCTCCACTGGTTCGGTACCTACCACCACATCAGGTGATAGTAACATGGAGTATGAGATCAACTACTCTGACGATGATCAGATGCACTAGATCTCTCC
>JACDIX010001074.1:0-13218 GCA_019843635.1 Fusarium siculi | reverse complement strand
GCAATAATCTGCATTCATCCTTCAACACTGATGTGAGCTTGGATGTGAACTCGGATGTGAACTCGATGTGAACTCGATGTGAACTCGATGTGAACTCGGATTAGAGCTTGGATGCGAACTTTTATACGAACTTGTATGTGAACTCGGATGTGAACTCGGATGTGAACTCGGATGTGAACTCGGGTGTGAACTCGGGTGTGAACTCGGATTAGAGCTTGGATGTGAACTGCAATGTGAGCTTAGATGCTAAAGCGCACCATCGCGCATCATCCTAAGAGCCAATCATAAGACTGATCATGTAAATAGGTTGCTAGATCGCCCATGTGCCATAACATATAAGCCTATGGTAACGACGACGCAGATGTAATGACTAAACAACTCCAGCGAATTAAGAAACTCTTAAAGCATAGCGGCTGACTAGATTTGATTCGACTCCTCTTATTATGAGCTTAACACCCTTACTTACTCAAGCCCATAAGCAAGTCACAGATAATGTCAAGTTCAAGAAACTTGATGAGAACTACAAGCGGAAGGGACGCCAATGCGGTATTTGTGGCGACTGGAAAATAAGCTTGAATAGACATATTTTGACGCAGCATAGTGGATCCATGCATGCCCTGGTACGGATGACTTCAATCTCCTACACATGTACTGTTTGCTGCTGACCAATAAAAAAGATCTCAAATGGCGAAGCTACTCGTGATAAGCGCAGATACACACTACAGCGCCTCAAAAACGAGAGGCTGGAAGCAAGCTTTTCACCAGAGCTGATTGATCTCGTCCGCCAGATGAAAGAGTCGCAGCCTGCAAAGGTTCGTTACTTCGGTGGCCAATTTCTACGCGGGCCACTAGGGGGTCAAGAGGTATCTGGTATGCCTCAGTTCTTTGAGAGATCATCCGGCAGGCTGAAATACTGTTACATGGACCTAATCGACCCGTCAAAGAGCAGTTCTAGCAACCGAAAAATAGCAAAGAGAACATGCAATATGTCACCTGCGCAACCATTCCCCAACAAGTCATGGTTTAGAGGCTATGGCTGTCAGGTCACAACCTCGATATCGACTAATATTTGGACGCCAGGCAAGTACCAAAACTGGAAGGGGCCGCCTGGATTCCTCATCGGTCAAGATCCGACCTGGATTCCCGGAAATCTCCGGCAGTGTGCATTTTGCACAAGATCGGTATGCGATTGTATACATAAACAGGTCCGCCAAGAGATACCCACTGTTATAGATACAATAAACATGGGTGAGGGAGCTTGGGCAACAACGGACTACAAGCGTGGCGAGTTTTTGGGCGAGTTGGTGGGTGAACTAGCGCCAATTGGCTACTATACCGATGGCTGGGCAGCAGATCTGTCACGCGACGACCTTTCACCAGGTGGTAAGGAGGTTACCTGGTGTCAAGTGTATCCCCGCTATATGGGAAACTGGGTGCGCAAAGTCAACCATTCTTGCGAGTCTAATTGCAAATTTGAATCGTGGAACATCTCAGGAAGATGGCGTGTGATGTTGCGAGCAACTCGCCAGATCAAGCGCAGCAGTTGGATTCTTGTCAATTATGGAGAGGAATACTGGGCGGAGAATCATGCCTGTCTTTGTGGCAGTCGATACTGTATCAGCAATCAAGATGTAGCGGCGAGAGAAGGGCTAGCTGAGGAGGGAGCGCCCGGACCGGATGGCGGGCTGTCGTCCTGCTAATAATAGACGAAAGTAATCATATCTCTGTATCGTATAACGGACGTGAGAGTATCGAGTAAGGGAGAAACCTTTAAGTAAGATTACCTATGCAAAGTGACAAACGATTTCATCCATTCTCAGAGGTCGACGCCAAGCCATAAATCACTCAGTATCTCTGCTACAGAGGTGGGGAGGAGGGGTTGCATCTGTACACCTCAGGTTTTCCCCCTTTGCGTTGTCAAATCAAATATCCTCGAGAGCAGTAGCCTGGCAGTGATGTTCAAAGCTCTAGCCTCCTCATATTCCATTGTAAGAAAGAGCTGGGATTATATTCTTGTTATCTAGAATGTCACGGAGTCGGGCCCATTAGTAGCTTCAACCCCAAATTCATAATATGCCTTCGTAGATCTCATGCAACCGATCGGCCGTTTCCAGACACCTGAAGAATCTGAAGTTGAGCTCAAACGTGGAAATCTCTGGAATCACTGTTGGCAGGTCTGCTCCTTTAATGAAGTCGTGGCTGCCAGTCGCAGTGAGGTGTCTAGAAGCATTTCTCACTGTTTCGTGGACGTAATAGGCAGATCAGTCATTTGAATGACACGTGCCTGTGTTTCGGCCTGACGCGGCTCACAAAGGCCTCGAGCCTCATTACAGTGGATCTAAAAAGCAAAATGTTAGCATTGGTTACCGTTTCTAATCAGAAACTGTAAAAGTTACTCACCCTTCTCTCATGGCAATGCTCGCATACGATCGGGCCACGCCTTCTTAGCTCCTTCATCCTAGGTAGCCGTTGATGAAAGGAAGATTGAGGGGGGTGCGAAGATCTTTGCCAACGTTGTCCTAACATTATAGGCAAAAGCGGCAGCTGGTTGTCCCGGAGAGAGAAACGTCTGGCACGACTCTGGGATTGGGCTGCGAATTATCAGACTAACCGGCTAATTTAGGATGCAGTTCAGTGTAGATAGTAGGAAAGAGGCTTATAAGCTATTTGCCTCGTCTTAATGGAGTAAGGCCGTATTTGTAGTTAACTTAATGAGGGCAAAAGCCCACTTTGCTATAAGTATAAAGTATACAATCTGAGAAAACCATAAGGATTATTATATAGTTAGATTTATATATCTCAAGTTTTATATTTATGCCGATACTTACTGCATGACTTTGTCATCGATACTAATAATTTCATTTTCCATTATTTCACATCAAGTTCACATAATGGTCCACAGAGCTTATAACAATCGGCCCTGAATTTCGTCCACTGCGGTCCGAGGGGTGCAATGGAGACTTACAGGTAGGTCTAACTCTTGGAAGCTAGCTAAGACGATTCTCTCTCCCCATTGTACCGACATTGTAGAGCTCTTGTGTGACGCTTTGTGCAAGATATAGTTGTTAATGTGGATCGTCAAGGAAGGGCTGCTTACGAAGAGCTACATTTCAAAAGAGTGTTGTTGAAAATAGTAGGAACAAGAGCCAGCATGCGGCCTATAATTATTCTACTGACGAAAGTCCTGATTTACAACTTTTGGCGGCTTATTCTGCCTCCTCCTATCGCTTTGCTAAGACGTAGACCTATAAGGAGAAAGGAAGACAAAAGAATCTGTAGTGTTTCTTCCCTCTAAGTATCGGCTGCGGCAGTTCAATAGTTCAGTTCTCTAAGACTTATTATATTGAACCTATGCAAGATTTTGATCCCCTTGCCTAGCTCGACCCCATGGTCTTTTACCTGCGGCTGCTGAAACTACACATGGTACCAAAATAGGGAGTTTTCCACCGAAAAAGGAGGCTCTTCACAGAGTCCATATCTCGTAACTACTTTCTTGCGCCCCGGGTATTTCGCGATCTTTTTGGGGTTCTCGACAATGGGCCTTGCCTTGATGGTAGGATTTGCTGAATGATATCATGCTTTTCTCGCAATCTGTTTAGTACATCTAAAGGGTAAGAGTTTGATTTCAACTCCTTCCATTTGTACCCCTTGCGAATGTCGTCCCATTTTGTGCCTTTCAACCTTTCTTTGACGACATATTGTTCCTTCGCCGATAGGCGACTGAGGATGTCTTCTAACTCGTCATTTGTCACGCCTATTGGTGGATTGGGCCGTGAGCCTTTCTTTGTCTTTGCACGCAGCCTAGCAGACTTTATACGTGAGGTAAAATGCTTTTTTCTCCTTATCGTAGCCGATGCACGATTGCGCCTGTCATGAGGCCGTCCGTTTTGTGCGGGTGATAGTGTAGCTTGAGCGCTTGCTTGATCGGGTCCGGGAGGAGGCGGATAAGCGGTCCTCGTGTTGTACCACTGGGAACTCTCAGTGGCGGAAGAACTTGGTAATCCACTACTGGCGGGAGGCTGGCAAAATGGCTTCTGGGCAGGTATAGCCAGGGCTGATTCAGGAATTGACTGATCCACAGAGCTCAAGTTGGTTTCAAAACCAAGTGGGTGTAACAAATACTGGTCACCGCCTGGGTAAGATTGATAACCATAATGACAGGCATTCGAGCTAGGCTCTCCTACTGAACTGTCACAAGAATACGCGGAGGTGCTATATTCGGTGGGAAGGGTAAAGCTACTCGGATCAGGGTCGATCCCCTCCTGTATCATGTTGAGCGCTAGTAGGGCTTGAAAATCGAGAGCAGAATCCCAGTACTGTGGGGGATATGGGCCCGATGACACGAAAGGCTCCGTAGGCATGAGGTGTGAGTGTATTGATGCCCCGTGCCATTGTGACGAATCAGAGGTCATCTCGAAAAGCCAGGTCCATAAACAACGGTGTAAATGGTACGAGTTATTGAAAAGAAACGCGGGAAAAGGCGGCAAAGGAAACTTGTGACGAATTTAACAACTTTGTTCTTCATTCATGTTTGGTGCTATTCATCTTTTTATAATACTTTACACATTCTGTACCCACCCGTGAGCCATACTGTCGGGTCGTCTTCCTCTCGTTGTGTTGGTTCAGAAAGCAATGCTCAATATCTATCACCAACAGGACATACAACTGCCTTGCATCATGGATAGTGAGCCCCTGTCTGACACTATTGAGTCACGGAGATTGTCCTCATTGTTGCTATGGTGGCTCCACTCTTACTCAGGCAAATCCATTACTCTTCAAGGCAAGTGTCCGAGCAGCAAAGGGCGATCTTCTTCGATACCTCGATCATGGGCCTCCCCTGGTGGCGTACAGAGAATTTTGCATTCTGCTAGGCTACCGGGCGGAGCAGGGGAGCTGCAGTCGGACACTTGATAAAGCGGATTAGGAAGTGTGAAGAACCGTAGGAGAGTTGCTGGGACTGTTGTGTCCCTTGCACCTTAGCTGATAACTCCAGACGCTTTGGTAGACGATTCAATTGAACAGGGTTTTGCTGGTACTGGCTCACAGTCAATGTCATAAGGATGCTGGTAAGGCAACATTGGGTCGTTCACATGACGAGAATGTGACGCAGAAAGGCTGGGAATCACGTAATGAGCGATTTCCGATCCAATTAGAGAGGTCCCGGCGGCTTGGGCCCTAACTTTAGCGCTGTGAACTCGGAGTGGGGAACGACAGGGTTTGTATTCTTCTCAATGGGCTACGGAATACCTGTAGTAAAGCATTGACATTTCTCATTCAGGTCTAGCAATGGCGCGGAACCAAAACATGAGGCCATGTTGTATCCATAGACTAGCCACTTGTGTGACACTCACCGTCCCTCGATCATCAAGACTGTTTATATTGCTTAGGATCTCTGTCTCCTTTAGGCTGGTGTCTGCGGCAGGCAATTAATCCTGGGTCAAGTCCAAAATATCCTTGAAAGGTCTCTCGGATCTGAACAGGGGACTGTTTACTTCCTCGCTTCTGCATTCTACAGACCTGGTAGCACTCCATGACTCCACATGCTTAATTATGGACCCATCCTCGATGAGGAGGAGGATCCTCTTGGGTTCAAAGTAGCGACAGTCGTAAATTCCGCTACTTCGCAATAACTATCAACCTTACAACAAGGTTAGTCACCATACGAGTGAACAAACATACATAGCAGTAAAAACCTTCAGATCTTACACCCAAGACAATTTTATTAATTCGTTCAACCATCTATGATTGCCCTGTGCCGAACTTACCCCGAGTCAGTCACGCTCCAAGGTCAAGTTTAAATCGCGCAAGGGCGATGGCGTCTAGCGCCTATAGGACACGCTACTCCGGAAGTCTTCCGTGCCGAATCCTACGGGTGTCGTCCCTGATGCCGCGGTGCTCAATCCGGCCAGAACAGCCTAAGCATCATACATTTCATGCTAATCTAAGCGGACTCGGAGTTATAGAGAGGATGCTAGCGGGACCATGATTAGGCTTCGTATTTCACGATGTTACCCCACCAGGGGTCTGTAGCTTATCCTTGGGGTTATTTGAGGGGGCCGAACGACTTTGAAAGAGAAAGACTGTGGTACTCCGTAGTGCTCATATGTCTGCCGTAGCCACGCTCTAGCCGGGGATTCAGGCGCCATGACGATACTAACCCTGTTTACATGGGGATGTCTCGGAATGATAAACAGTGTGGTACCGCATGTACAGAGTGCAGATTGAATGAATTGAGTAAGGCCTCTGGGTCCTGGTGACGCGATAGGCTGACAGCTAACCAGTATGTTTGCTTATGGTCACCAAGCGATTTGCTATAAGCCCTGTCTTGCGCTTCCGCGTGGACCAATAAAGCGTTAGGTCCTCTATTCCTACGGATGGTTCTTATTAACATGGTGAAGATATACTGTATTTAAGTCAGCGGCAAACCCCCGCACGAGTTTCAGGTCTCGTGACGCCAACGCCTTGGCAAGCAGTCAGTACTCCGTACTGAGTAGGGTATCTCTACCGTCATTTGAGGCTGCTAAGACTGGTTAGGATTAGGCAGAGTGGTGGGTTTTGCCGGTCAACGAAAACAGTGGGACTGATGTGACAGCACTTTCTGGCTGCAGTAGCTTCGACAACAGCATGTTCCTCGCCAACCTACGGAGTACTGTCGCTTGCGATCCTTCTATCGACCTCAACGATGGACAGAATAAACCATATGTTATCAAGTAACCTTCCTTCCCCTTGTCGCGCACTTGGAAATGCTAAGTCCATAGAGAGCCGATAGATACTAGGAAGGGCAAGTAGTCCAATTGACTTCGACATTAGAAGATCCAATTTGTCCACTGAGGGCGGCACGGACGAACGGAAGAGGGTCCCGGCTGTCCCGGCTAATGAGTTTTGTTTTGTCCCACTAATTTTACAAGGGGCATGTCAGAACCAATAGCAGGTAGGCACCTAATGAGCCAATAGGTGCTCGACCGAGGCTACGTTGGCGAAGCCGATGTCGATTTTGGCAGGTGGTTTTTCATTAATCGCATGGAATAGCCAACACTGTAAGCGAACAGGTGGCCCCGTAACCGCAGATCCCAATGATAAGCAGGAGAGCAAGGTAACAGACAGTTCATAGACGGATGAAAGTTTTCTCTCTTACTATCATACTCACCTCAGCAGCTTACAGGCAAACTGTGTGAGTCAGAATCCTCCGTGGTTGCATGGGAGACCCACCACAGGGTAAGACGTTACCATCGTCCGAGTTGTATTACTACCCAAAAACCTGTAGGTCGAGCTGTAAATCTAAGTGATCCATTTGCTTAAAGTCTTATTACAGATGGATAATAATTCTTGGTCTTGTTTCTGAATACTCTTATAGATAAATATTGTAAGCCTTTGGAAAAAAAGGCTTCATGGTATGCATCAACTTTAGGATATGATTAAGCGGCATAGCAACAGGTTTTTTTTAATTCCTTTTTGGCTTCCCCAGTAGATGAGCCACTTGATATCCGATTGTGTTCTGTCTAAATAATGCATCTGGATAATAACTTAGACATTATACCATAATGACTAAACGATTGCTGCAGCATAAAGCTAATAAGAGTAAAACCTAACGTTATATGATGGCTGCTTGACCGGCCTTGGAGGCATACAAGACGCTCCAATCCCTCGGCCAAGAGAGGTTAGCTCAACATCACAAACACCCCAGATCTTCAAGATGGCGTCAACAAGCACAGGTAGACGTCCGACAGCGAAAGAAAAGCTTATAGATGCTGACTTAGATTGTGTCTTCGTTGATAAACGATCTACTGCATATTTGACTGTCGAGATCTGTCGTTCGATAGTCGACAGCAAAATCAGAGGGCTCCACCAGATGAGGTATGCACGCGAGACTGAAACCCAGTAATAGAAAGGTAGGGGGTTATTGATGAAGAAAGAAAAGAAGATCACAATGCCTCATCACAGGATAACTAAAGATTCTCCAGCTCTATCGCTGCGGCATCTCAAATTAAGGAACGGAGATTACCTGCTTATTTAGCCCTTCATACGTCAGTCGTTAAAAACGGCTCTGGTTCAATCATAAAACCAATACATGGCTGTGTACGAAGTGCTGTCGGCTCCTATAGTCTTGCATCCGTGAGAAGCACCGCCGGCTGTCAGAACACGGTAGGCATAAGTAATTCCATGGCTACCGCCAGCATCACCAAGGAAAAGCCAGTTCACAGCACCGGTTCCTTCGGGACCAACCGGGGAAGAAGCAGGAGCTTTGATATCGCCGATCTTCTTTGCAACCAATATTTGGTGAGCCTTGTCGAGGTCAAAAGTCGGAACACCGGCACTGTTAAAATAGTGATGGCCAAGGTAAGGAATCTTCTTTGGAAGGCTTCTGATCTTGAGACCCTGTTTCTTAGGGAATGGTTTGACGAGAGAGGCTCCAGTGCCCTTTTCATTGAGATTTAGAGGAACTTTGAGGGTGTATAGAACGTCCTCCGGAAGAGAGGCCCATTCATCCTGCGACAGAGATGAGTGGCCTTGTCCAGGGTAGAGATGAGTGACATCATAAAGGACAGCTAGAGCACCAACAGGTGTGGAACTCGCAGCAGTATCGGCACAGGTGTAGTTTTGAATGCCAAAGCCAAGCGCGATATGCTTGAGAGACACATTCTCAGAGGGCTTAGGAAGCTCTGAATCTGGAACGCATGTCAGTGGATCTGAAATCATTACGTGGGTCTAGGGGGCGGAGTTAATACTCACCACCACCACTGGTTGGAAGGACAGGGGTTGGCTTCGTAGGGACACCACTTTGACTTAAGCATACTGTATGAACTGCCGGCGAAGCCAAAGTCAGAGCAGTGAAAGTAAGGGCGAAGGAAAGCGTAGCCAGCATGGCAAAAGACTGAGGCGTGAATTTGTTAGATGGTGCAAGACAGTGTTACGGAGGATGTAGTTGAGCAAAGGAACTAAGTCTCCTGAAAGGGTAAATACGGTTGGAAGATATTATGGTCTTATATAGTATGAGAGGCAATAAGAGTACTAATACATAAATGGAGAACCTTTCTGCTAGTGCTTATGTAAAGATGGTGACCAGAGTAGGCTAGAATTAAGGATTGTTAAAGTGTGCGGCCGATAAAGCTACCGTGCTCGGCATAGTTGTGAATCACAAGAGCCTATAGACAAGCTAACAATGTAGGACCGGAAGCACCTACATGTTGGGCATCTCTTAGCTTTTTAGACCTAAATAGAACCAGGTAAACGCGGGTAACCCTCACCTTATTTATAGACAGAGGCAGAATGACAATGTGTCCACAACAGACACAAGAACATTTCTCGGAGGCAGGTCATCGCCATGGGATTAAGGTTCTGATGTCCTTCTTTGAACATTTAGAGAAGAGTCAAGATGAAATTCTTTCACAGATCGGGCTGGGCTCTGGGAGGCTTTGCAGAAACCAAGCATCAAACGAAAAGAGGCCTCAAACTGATTGTTGATCCTACAAGGATTTGCCTGGCTTGCAGCTTGAAACCGTAAATCTACTGGTAGCTCAAAGTAATAAAAGTGCTGAAAATACGGACCTTTATTACTGGAACCGTCAGCCCCATTCATTTCTTTCATAGTTCCCAAAAGATACTATCCGTGGATTAACTCATTGCAGCCCTAATGGAGAGGGGAAGAAGCTCCCTTCCGCCGATATCGATATGGATCATAAGGAGATATACAAATAAGCAGCAGGTGAGATTGTATGACAACATCTCCACTTCCACAATAATGCAAAGTCGCTGTCACATGTCAAAGCTATTGTGACAGCCCACCCTACTCCCATGGCCTTGTTGTTTGGTCTTCTTATGCTCTGCCATACACGCCCTCCCAAGATTCGACACGGAAGTATGCAGTAGGCGTCAAATCTCATAACATTAATTGTATGCTCGTGAATAGCCCAAAACTTCATAAATATCTCTCCCCTCGATTCCATACTCGATCTTCTCCTTCATTCTCGGGATAAAATATGCCTTCATATTATAAGATGACCGGCTCAAGTTTAGGAACCGTATCAAGTGGTATGCTCGGCTATCGCTTTCCTATCCGACTCATCTTGTCCTACCTCTTCGACTGGATCGTTTGCTTTGCCTTTGTGGGTATCGGAGCTTGGCTCGATCGCATTGCCCCTGCTAAGCGAGCCTTTTCGCTTATTGATGCCAGTATATCGTGCGTCACATGTTCGCAGCACAAATTGTATCCCAAAAAAGCTAACATTTATTTGTAGATATCCCTTTGCCGAGCATGAACTTGTCCCCGCGTACCTCCTCTTTGTTCTCGCCGCTGGCGTCCCTTTTGCCGTTGTAGTCGCCGTCTCCTTCATCCTTGTTCCTGGTATGACCGTACCCAAGGGAACACCAAAGACGCTCATCTGGCAGCGCAAGCTCTGGGAGCTCCATGTCGGTGTTCTCGGTCTCGTTCTGTCCCTCGCGCTGTCATGGTTCTTTACCAGTTTTATGAAGAACCTATTTGGCAAACCCCGACCCGATCTCCTATCCCGATGCGATCCCGACTGGAGCAATATCGACAGATATCTTGTCGGTGGCTTCAAATGGCGAAGCATGACAGGGCAGCTAGTATCGGCAGACATTTGCCGGCAGACAGACAGGTATAAGATCGACGACGGCTTCCGCTCATTTCCAAGTGGACACTCATCCGCTGCTGCTGGAGGTCTCGTATATGCCTCGCTCTTTATGGCGAGCAAGTTTGCCATTACTATTCCTTTCATCCTGTCGCCCGCCGCTTCCGCGGCCAGCCATGCGGCATTCCCTTCCCAAACACGGACCGGCCCTGTAGTTGACCTGTTCGAGCTCTCGCACATCCGTGATCATGATGGCTCATTACCTTTTCCTTCCACTTCTACAAAAGAACGTGCTGGAGAAGACGACGTCAAGGTCCAGCCTCTGCGTCGCCAAGCTGCTGCGCCCCCAATATACCTCCTTGCTCTCGGCCTTCTGCCCTTTGGTGTCTCAATCTTCATTGCCGGTTCTCGTTGGCACGACCGCCGCCATCACGGCTTTGACATTCTCTTCGGCTACGCGATGGGTCTCATTGCCTCGATATTCGCTTTCCGTTACTATCACTTGCCCATTCGCGCTGGTGCTGGCTGGGCTTGGGGCCCTCGTAGCGACGAGCGCGCCTTCTGGGCTGGTATTGGACGGCAAGGCTATGCCGGCACGGATGAAGAGCTTGGCATCTTCTCGGTGGCGTGATGCAGATCGACCTATAGACACCTCGCATCTGCCTCTTGGAAACGCAACCGGTGACGGCCGGTCAAAGGAGTCTTCCACTGTAATAGTTTCAGTAAGGCTTATTCTATCCTTGATAACATGGTGTAATTATTTTTGATCTTGCATCTATTTCCCCGCGAAAACCTACCCATGTAACCCTATGTTAAGCCTTGCCCTTTTTAATACGGCGCTGAAGGTTCTCGAACACCTGGTATGGGTGGAGACTTGTTGCGGAGTCACGATCTCCACGATCCACCTAAAGCTTGGAGAGTTACTGGTTGGACGCCTGATCATGAATGCGCCATTTCTTGACCCAGGTATTCCTGCTGCCTTTCTCAGGAGCCTTAATCGAAGCCGTATATTCCTTCCTCTAAATAACGTAATCTATGAATCCATGAATCTTTCGATCACAATGAGGCCCAAAATCTCGAATTCACTGATAGCTTTGCGTTTTTATTCTAGATTGTTGATATCAGACGAGAATCCATGTTCGGCAATATCGGTCTCGGGGCACTTTTTAGGGTTTTGCCATCCTGAAATTTCACATAGCTATCAACACAGCAACTTCCGCCTGTCTCAATACTAACACATTATGCACTAAAAGATTGTCTTAGAACATATTTTCTTAAGCATGCTATTAGACAGGCTGTTAGTTTTTTATTTTCATTATGAAATTGGACTCCAACGGTTGTTTTTGTACCTTACTTTGGTTGGGAGTTGCCTCATGGTTTCTCCTGCCTAGGCAACAAGGGTCATCAGGCATGACAAGAGTGATGGATATAGAGGCAAAGGTATCTACTTACCAGATGAGGGTAGAGGTAATTAATTGACTCATTAGGTTATTCGGAGGTCATATGAGTCACCACTCGGACCTACCGAACCATGACGATGTCAAAGAAGAATGCGAACTCGACTGTGAACTCGACTGTGAACTCAACAGTGAACTCGACTGTGAACTCGACTGTGAACTCGACTGTGAACTCGGATATGAACTCGGATGTAAACTCGGATGTGAACTAGGATGTGAACTCGGATGTGAACTCGGATGTGAACTAGACTGTGAGCTCAACGGTGAACTCGGCGCTCCATGATGAGCCTACTTTTAGAACCAGACTCAGCTCTTCTGTTTTGACTGTGGAGACACTCACTCCGCGTGATCTGAGTAATAAATAAGCAATGATCCAGCACTCTTTGTCCTGAACAAGAAAAAAAGCACACCAAGTTCATCATGCTGATTTGGTTGTAGCACATAGTGGTGGCCAGCTATGAACTGTGTGTAAACAAGGGTTAGTAGGTATTTGAAATCACAAGCTCAGGTATAGTATCTCAGCGCCTCCATCAATCCCCTTTTCCCTTCCTTCTTCTACCTTTTTACTATTCCAGTCACAAGGATCGCCAGTAACTCAATAAAGAATGATAGATCAGAAAAGCCAGGCTCAGAGGGCCAAAGATTGCCATTGGCAGAATTGAAACCATGAGATGCCCTAGTCAATTAGCATGGAACCGGCATCAATGAATCAAGATTCTCACCAAATAATACCGGTCTTCGTGTAATAGTACGCCAAATCTCCTCTGACACTAAGGCCTCTGTAGCTCCTTCCCAGGCCCACGGCCCTATAAGTCTGAATTTTGTGTTGAAATGGGCTCCAAAGGCCCATATGATCAATAGGCGATACCCAGAAGTGAGGGGAATCTTTTGTGTAATTCTCCAGATGTCTACGATCCCGGGCGCCGAGCTCATGTCCAAAGCTAGTTGGTACGCATAGCTCTCGTGATCGACGCCGTATGTGACCCTGTCGTCATATTGACCTTGAAGCTTATAGTGTATCTCATCCTGAGCTTTCAGATTGGGTAGTTTGCGTGGTGCCACAAGGTTCAGCACCCACAGCTGGGCTTGCATCTCTGCCAGCGGTGGTATGGCACCTAAGGATGGCCTGACAAACCCAATGAATCCCATAGCGGGCTCGTCTCGCCTCCAGA
>JACDIX010001073.1:0-32139 GCA_019843635.1 Fusarium siculi | reverse complement strand
TAATATTTTTATTAAAATAACTTATGTTCTAATACTAAAAGCATTAATAACCAAGAAAATATAAGCTAATTAAGTTTATAAGATTATTATATAGTAACTTCAAAAATAATACCATCACCGATAAGATCATAACGGCTTCTTCATCGAATTCCGGAGTTCGATCCATCATGCCCTCACGCATCGCATCTGCAATGCTTTTGTATTCTATTCCCGGGTCACTATGGTCAAACACCCTTGTGATCTGGGATGCTTCAAACGGTCGGTCGCTGCTAACAGAATTAACAGGGAACTTGGTAATACTCTTGAAAGATGCTTCATGCCCGATGCGGAAGGCAAGATCTTCTGCAAAAGTGTGGCAATGATTGAAGACAATGTTGTAGCCAATTTTCGAGTCTACTTGGTCTTGCACTAGCTTATTTGCTTTCAATAGATTGGATGTTAACCACTCAACCTGCAGTGATGAACTGTGATTCGTTTCGTACCAATATTTCCAATCTCTTCAAAGGAATGATCGGTAAACCCGTAGTATACGGATTGCCACCCATTGGGTAGACCTTCATATTCCTGAGGGTCCTTCTGCGCTAAGACCTTGTCCTTGGTGCTTGTGCCAATGACCACGCCGTCATGCCTGTCGTAGACGAAACCCGAGGATTGCGCATTGAGAGGTTCTCTGTTTAGATGCTGGCCCACTTCCGTCACTACCACCCTTGCGTGATGGAAGGGACGCAGTGAGCTGCTCGTGTGTTTGGTTGGCTGGTACTCGATGAATACTGCACGAAGCTGCATTTTCACATGCATGTCAGCCGCAGCAAGAGCTCGTGGTGGATCCGACATTTGACTTACTTTACGCTGTTTCTGCTCTGGTGACTCGTTTAGCTCGGTAACCCGGTCCCTGCTGGGTACTTGGTTGGCGATTCCCATCTTCAGTGAATGGCTGCTGTGATTTTGATGAGTGTCGATGATGTTGTGCTGAGCCTATATGATGCTTTGGGTATGGCGAAGGATAGGCATGATATACGCAACAGCAAGGCTCCATGGCTGCCGGGAGCTCTGAGTCAATTATTTATAACAGTTCAAATCACCCGCTGCATCGCACAACCTAGAAAGCTATCATTGGATACGTGTGGCCTCATTTACAAATTATAAGCGCCGGACGACTTCCGTGGTCACCAAGACGCGTCTTTCGGGACCTACGCATGCCACCGCTGCTCAACCTGCAGGATTGTGATGTGGCTTGCTTCAGCTGAAACTTAGCGCCAGCCTGATTTCGTCCCTCACTTACTTCTCATGCGAGGACTCTCCCCTCTTAGTACTTGTTCTCATGCAGCTATCCTGCATTTGTCACATCGACATGACCTTCTTGAGAGCGCTGCAGGCTGTGCTCGACATGGATATCCAACACTCACGTGTCGTTAGGCCATTGGCGCCCGCTCTATGCTTGGCAGAGATCATGCCCAACAGCCTTCCGGTAATCTATATAGCGTCCCGTAGATCGATCTGGTGTCTTGTGTCAATTCGTCTCCCAGTCTATCAACATGGGCGACATCTGCGAATCATATTACCCATCTGATGAACACCACAGACGGTTTTGGGACGGCCAAAGCAATAAGGACGAATGTGGAGTGAATGTTCCTGATGGCTTCCCGAAGACTTTGAACTCAACGCTGGCCTGGAGAGGCGAAGACATCCAAGACAAAGAGGCTCAGTGGAAGGTCAAGCTCTCTGACCAAGACGTTTCTTCCATTCATAACGCCGTGAAAACCTTTGACGGTTGGTTTCCATCAAATTCAAGGTCTTTATGACTGTCCAATTGATCTGAGCTGACCCTACCGAAGAGAACTCCCATGATCTTACCCAGATTTCTACCACCACCTTCCCACTCCCCATCGATCTATCGCGACGTTTGAGACATCTCTCGGATAATATCTATAACGGAACTGGGTTCCAGATACTCAGCGGCCTAGACCCGTCAAAGTATTCTGCCAGACAGAACGTTCTCTTACATGCGGGCATCAGTGCTCATATTTGTCCAGAGCGAGGTTTCGTGGACGTCTTTGCCAAGCGGCCCGTTGGTATGGCCTCCTGAATTCACAAATTTGAGATTACTTAATGCTAAGTTACCACAGGTCATGTAGTCAATGTTCTAAATGGCAGTGATGGGCCAGCGTCCATGGCTCCAGCATTTAGTGATGGCCCCCTGGTAAGTTGCTTCGCCCGCTCATCTGTCGAGTCGAGAGCTGTACTTAACCTCGTTAGTCATTCCATACGGACCATTGCGAGGTTCTCTCATTTTACTACCAAGAGATGTCTCCAAAAGGCGGGCAAACAATCTTGAGTAGCTCATGGCAAGTCTACAATGAGCTAGCCGCGCACTCTCCCGAAGTACTCCATACGCTTGCTGAGCCATGGGTGCTGGACTCGTTAGTTTTTCCAATTCTATTGCGAATTATAGATACGCGATGCTAAGATACTAGATTCAAATCTTATTCATTGCAACCGCCACGAAAGGTGTGCTTCCTCTCCAATTTAGGCCCCGAGAATATGCCACCGGTGCTCTTCCGATATTCTCGCTATCCTATCCTCGGTTGGCAGCGTAAGCGAAACTCAGAGCTACCAGCACCAAGCCAAAAGCAGATGAGAGCCTTGGACGCTGTCCAGTTCATCGCACAAAAGAACGCCATGTCCTTGCCAATTGCTCGGGGTGACATGATATTCATCAATGACTTGGCAGTCTTTCATGCTCGCGGCGAGTTCAAGGACGGTGACGCAAGTATGAAGAGACACCTCCTCAAGATGTATCTTCGTGATCCCGAACAGGGTTGGACGGTGCCTCAGTCTCTTCAGGAGACTTTCGGGGCGAGATACACTCGTAAGCCCGGCGACCTGAGTCCAGAGGTCTGGGACATTGACCACGAACCTGGTTTGGAAGAGCTTTCATTTGTCAATGGTTAGGAGCAAAGCGGTTCATCAAAGTCTGTAGCAGCAAGTTCTCGTTTCCATTTGTCTCAGACCACCATTATCTCTGGCCCAATGGCTCAGCCCAATCAGCCTCAGATCTTTTATGACTATTAGCAGTGCTTGTCTTGCATAAGAGCTGTTTCTAGAAAGTTTAACGCCTCTCGCTCACGTCTAGAACCTAGCTTCCAGCGTCATCGCACAGTAGCTTAATCGACTGCCCCCACGAAGATGCGTGAGGCCGAGTGATGAAATGTCCTAGAATTATCTCAAGACTCTTTGCCTGCCTTTATCTGGTTGCCAATGTCAGACTTTACTTGGAGCTCGTAAAGAGCCACGTCATCTAGCAAACCTCCATGTTATAAGTGCTCAATTCTTATCATCTCGAAGGGCCACCATGGCGGGCATTCAGCTGCTTCAGCCACCTCAGACCTCGCTTAGAGTTAAAATCATTTCAAGCATGCCATTCGAGGGAAAGCAACGTGGCTCTTGAGGCTTTTTAGCCCTAATCTCCCAACAATAGGGCCCTACACCAAGCCTCCATAACGATTCGAGACGTTACAATTTTAAGCTCGAATGGCTTCACTGAAAGGAGACTGTGATTCGATGTGGTTGCATACCACGTAACAACTGACCAGTGACGTCTGTCTCTAAAGAGAGCGCCACATATGACTGGCTTCGTTGGTGTTCTGCAACTTAGCTCCTGATTGGGTGCTAGCTTCTAGCCATGGCGTTGGACGCACGAACGCGGATTCAGCGTGGCTTATACGTTGCTAGTATTAACGCGTTTGTGTGGCATTGCTACGGTGCTAAAATTCCAGTTGTGCAGATGTGGCTTATTGGCTAGAGCTTGATTCGAAGCCATCACGGCGTTTGCCGTTGCAGTATTTGGAGAAACTTGGATTTATATAAGGTCTGGTTACAGATGCTGTTTGAGACAATTCACACAATTACATCTCAGTTCTTCAGCTACAAACATTGTCTCGAGTAATCCGCTAACATGGACGCGCCCAAGTCTTACTATCTCTACAATCCTTCCGAGCAATTGGCAGGAGTCGTCGCAGGCCTTTATGGAGTGAGCTTCTGCATCACGCTCTGGCAGATCATTCGGAAGAAGGCCTGGGTATGGCTTTTCATGCTACTTGCTATTGCGAGTAAGTCAACATTTGGATAGATGCAAGGCATGTCAGTTAACCGTCGATGCAGTGGAGGTCATTGGCTACGCAGCTCGAGTCGTATCCGCTACCAAGCCGACAGAGAAAGGACCATACGTCCTTCAATTCACACTTGTGATCTTACCCCCAGTCTTGATGGCCGGTGTCATCTATGTTATCTTCGCTAGAATTGTCTTCTGGGTTGTTCCTCCGGAGTCGAGAACTCTTCGATTTCTCTGGGTCCCCGGTAAGTATTCATCGCAGCGAAAGTGAGAGAGATACTAATATTTGATAATAGCTCGTTTCATTACTCTTCTCTTTGTTGGCTTCGATATCATCTCGCTTCTCCTCCAACTCGTCGCTGCAGTCCTCAT
Organism: Fusarium siculi; assembly: GCA_019843635.1. Lineage (NCBI taxonomy): Eukaryota > Fungi > Ascomycota > Sordariomycetes > Hypocreales > Nectriaceae > Fusarium > Fusarium siculi. The sequence goes on along the minus strand of JACDIX010001073.1, from coordinate 27,656 downwards.
CGCAGGCACCGACCCAACCGATCCTGATGCGAAGAGCAAGCTCAATCTTGGCAAAACACTTGGTCTTGTTGGTGTGAGCACTCAGATTGCTGGCTTCGGTCTTTTTACTGTTTCCGCCATCCGATTCCACTTCGCTGCGAGACGGCTTAGCCCCGACTTTGCCAAGGACAATCAGGAGAAGCATGGTATTGTGAAGAAGTGGCAGACCCTACTAATTGTAGTTAACGTCTCATGCCTCCTTATTCTTGTAAGTCAAAACGTCTGCGTATTCATCTCTCGATTACTTACCACTATTAGGTCCGTTCAATCTATCGTGAGATCGACTTCGCTGGTGGCAAGGACGGTACTACCCACCAGAAAGAGTGGTAGTAAGTAAAATTGTCCTACATCCTCGAACAAACTAACGATTATACCATAGCTTATATCTCTTTGACACTCTTCCCATCTTGCTCGTCGTCTTCCTCTACAATGTCTTCTTTCCGGGTAGCTATCTCAAGCACCTTGGTTTCAAAGTGCCCAAAGAAAACCAGGGCGCGGTCCTGGACTCGGAGGCTGCTAGCAAGCAGGTCTCAACGACTGCCGAGTCTGTATGACATGCGTCGTTCGTACCACCAACAGCTCAGGTACCCAGCCGCTTCTGGTTGGTATGGAGAGTTTTATGCCTACTTTTCATGAGATATCTTCTTCGAGTTTGTTATTTTATCACCATATGCTTTGAGTTTTAGCAAAATATTTGGTTTTATGCATACAGATAGAATCAGTTTATACATTTCGATCATCAATGATCCTCAATTCGCCGACAGCCTGTCTTAATCCCGATTACGAATACGCTTTATAACGAACTTAGTTGTTATTAAGCTAGGTGAAGCAAATTACAGGGGTTTGGCCAAGATATGGACAAACCAATCGTGAGGGGCAGCTCAGCTAATAAATTGACGATGAACTGCACAGCGTCAACAAAGATTCATAGTCGGTACGATATGGCTTTAAGTGCGAGAACATGGACACTGTTCTTCCAGATGACTTGATGCAGCTAGGCTGGATGGATCACCAACAGGGCTGAAATACCCATCGCGGGAATCATCGGCTATGCCACCCATCGACGTATACTATGGTTGACGTTGAAGCGGGTACTAATCTCAAGCGTATTCATCATATAACCCGTCTAAAGCCGAGCTACATAACTCATTATTGGGATAACATCGTCGAAAAAGCAAGTGGCGCAGAGGGAGAGTCAGTCCTCCAAGATGTATGCCATGTTGCGGGCGTGAAACATAACAGGCACTGGGATAGGTTCGCATCCAGCTCACACCAGTATGGATGTGTCAGAAGAGGTACATTAGCCCTGAAAGACTTTCAGCTTCATCGCGGGTGAAAGTGGGCTCATTCACGTTGCTCTGGATTTTCCTACGGAGTACAGATTCTCCTTTTCTTTGATCATCACTTCGAGTGCGCAAGCACCAGAGCCCGTAACTGATCAACGTTGGTGAACAGGGCTGACAACAAGGTCCGTGCCCCGCCCCTGAAGGTGAATCTGGGGTTAGCTCTAGCGCTTCAACAAGCCAGCTCAACTCAACTCAACTCAACTCAATTCTTATGCCGACGTGGGGAAACGCGGAGTCATCCAGAAGCCGAATAAGAGCAGAGTGTCGGTCTGGACACCAACTTTACCGTGCACTACCACGGTTGTCTCAACAAATCCCGAACGTAGCCGAATTCCTGCCGCGTAATTGTCACCTAGGTGAGTCAACCAAGACCTCCTGGTTAACCCGACGCAAGACGGCCGAGTTTAGCGCAGCCGCATCGTTCACCGCGACGACCCACAAGGTGAGCTTACGCGAGGTCTTATTGGACCTGCGCCTTGATTGTTTTCGTGATCATCGCAAGCCTTGGTTGATTTTGTTGAGGAATGCCTTGTCGGATGATGACGGGCTGGGTGCTGTTGTGCTGTAGGGCCTACAGCGGTAGTTCAGCGCTTGTGCACGCCAAAGTGTTGTGATAGGTCGCCCTAGATGGCTGGTTTCACGGTGTTTCGGTGTCTCGGTATCAAATGCCGTAGACTATAATAAGAGTCATAACCTAGAACTCAATGACCTTCTAATCTGATTCTTCAGCTTTTCCATTATTCTCAATTGATTCAATTTGATTGCGGATTGTCAAAATGACGGATGTTATGAGTATTAGGGAGCAGCAGCGCTGTACACTGCAGTACTTTGCTGTTGACCTTGCGGCTGCGGCTTTCGCTTCTGCTTTGGTAACTCCCTGGGTGACAGCCATCGATAAGTGAGTGCCATCTCAGCATATATCTCAGTCCCTTGCTATCCTCGAGGTGTTATGAATAATAACGAATGTCGTTAGGCTCGTCTTCAACAAAGCAACCAGCAACACGTCCATCAAATCATCCATGCGAAAGTGGGCATCCAAGCCCAAGGCAACATTTGCCTCTCTCTTCATACCATTCCTCGTCTACTTCGGAACCTACGCAACCGCCAACATGTTCGATTCCTTCAACGCTGTCCAATACGACTGTGACCCCTCCATCGTCTGCTCATCTCCCGCCAAGTTCGCCGCTACCACGACCGTCAGTTCAGGGCTGAGTATATTCAAAGACGCGTACTTTTCGAGAATGTCTTGTGGCATGTCGACTCCTCTGCTGAGCTATGCACTGTTTACCCTGCGAGATGCGGTGACCATATACGCTTCGTTCAACCTGCCTACCATGATTGCTCCCAAGCTTGCCGAGTTCCCCTTCGCCTCGATTACCCCGTTTGCCAACATTTTCCAGTCCGATGATGCAAGGCTTAAGATGGCCCAGCTGTTTATGCCAGTTGCTTCGCAGATAGTCAGTACTCCAATTCATCTGCTCGGTCTGGACGTCCATGCTCGTCAAGTTCGCATGACGATCAAAGATCGGATTAGTGTTATTCGGCGCTACACTGGCTTTGCTACACCTTTACGTATGATACGAGTCTTACCTTCGTTTGGTATTGGTAGTGTCGCCAATACTGGTTTTAGAAGGAACATGATGACTCGGGTGGTTTGATTTGACTTGCGGTTTGAGATGCTGTAGTTTCAACATGGGAACTCCAAGGAAGCCTCAACGCGGAGAGGTCTTATTATTTTGCGTTCATAAAAGTCTCCTATAAATTGGGAACATCTTTTCAGGTCTAAACTTGCAGCGCAGTAAAACTGCCAATACCATTTTCCGTTGGTTGACCATCATGCCTGCACCGAGCACCTTACCTAGTCCGGTGAAATCATCGAGCTGTTTCATGGTCATGCAACAAGCATTATCTTTGATCCTCTTCCCTCGATTTGTGGATGGGCATATTGAAAGTACATGATCACAAACTGAAGGGAGCAAAGGTTTATGGAAAGCCAATGGTTTTAGAATGCAGTAATTTTCATCTCTTACTATTTAGTGCCATAGTAGTCATCGAATACATGAATCAAACGCTAAAGTCCACTCATTCAATGCTATGTATATACATCCTCATGCCTCGTTCTTTTTTTCCTTCTCTTTCTATTTTTTTAATTTGCTTAGAACTTGTCTTGGTTGGCGTTCTGCATCAACATGGTGTTGTCAGGCTTGTACTTCTTGGAAGCAAGGTTGACGTTGTACTCGACATCGAGAACAGCGCCCTTGGGCTCATCCTTGACAGGCTTGAAATCAAGGAGGAGATCGTCCTTGACAGCGCAAGCAGTGTCGGTCTCGAGATAAGGATCGTCGTTGGGGTACAGCTGAGCAGTGACACCGAGGTAATCATCGTGGGTGACCATGATGTGAATGTGAGCAGGGCGGTAAGGATGACGGCCCATGATCTTGAGGAGCTCGGCAGAGGGACCAGATGTGTCGATGGCGTACTCTGTGGGCTTGAGGCAGTAGAACCAGAACTTGCCGTCAGCGTCGGTGCGGAACTTGCCGCGAAGGTTGTGGCGCGATTGGTTCTCGGGGTCGTGGGCGTCGTATTTGCCGTTGGTGCTGGCTTGCCACATGTCGAAAACGGCGTTGGGGATTCCCTTTCCGGTATCAACGTCGCGGATGACGCCGTGGAAGAATGTGAGTTGGCCGTCCTTGGGCATGTCTTGAACGACGCTGGCACCGAGGTCGCGGAAAGGGGTCTCGGGAGACCAGAAGGGGCCGAGAATGCTGGAGGATGTAGGGGCCTTGCCGCCTTCAGTGACGACCTTGTGGTTGATCTCGTCGACGAGGCTGCGATTGTGAGCGATTGATCTGGCGGGCGCAATTGATTGGGGAACTTACGACTCAATTCCGAGAATGTCGCAGACGCGCCATGTCTCGTTGCGGTTCTTCTTGTAGGCCTGGCCAAGAGAGTTGATGTAGTTGACGCCGATGATCCACTCGTCCTGAGTGAGCTCGACCTCTCTGCAGAAGTCGTGCATGTGACGAATGAGAGAAGTGAGGATGACGCGCTGGCGGGGGTCGGTCTCGGGGCTCATGAGGCCGATGACATGGTCTGTGAAGTTGGGGTCGAACTTTGATTGCGCCGTGGCGCCGTTGGTGCCGTTTGTACCGTTGGAGGCCATTGTTGATGATGATTGGAGGGAAGTGTCTGGGGAATGATTTGGGGTATCTGGGGATGGGTGATGATGAGGGAAAAGACGTTTGGGACAGAACGTGGAGGTCGCGCCGTTAAGTATGAAAATGAATTGTGGTTTGCCGTTTTCGTAGCCGGGAGACTTGGAGGGGGCGGGGCCGTGGATCATGGACGCCAACGGTAGCGGCAATTCAAGTCGGCTCTCCACGTCAGAATGACCATTGCAAACACTGCCTCTCGATTGGCCCGTCTCCTCTGGCACAATCTTGGGGTAAGAGATCCGAACCGGGGGAAATATTCTTACCCGCAGGTGCCGTACCAAGATGCCGATTCCTCACCAAGCGGATCTTTGTTTCTCCAACTTTTCCCACCTTCTGGATGAATAGATTGCCGACTCTTCTTACCGGATATGGTTCTCGTACGATTTATTACCGTTTTCTGACTGGTTTGCTGTCGCGAACCACTTCACGTGCATATCTGATTACTTCAACCTCGACAAGGCCATTCTAGAGCCCACGGCAAAGATTCACGGTACGCGCAGCTGGACAAGACAATACCCAGTTTACATCGATTCGAAAACATCAGATCATATCGTATCACAAGAAATATCACCTTCAGAAGCGACACTGACCGAGACAGCTCAATCGCAGACCAAGCTCTAGGGTACCTCATCAATTGACTCCGGGGGTCCCCGGCCGGTCAACCTGGGGTAGCGGCAATCATGCCAGGGTCCTGGGACTTAGTCAACGCATCAGCCTTATTAAACTCACCGGGAATAATGTCATGCCGTTTCTGAACCAAGAAGGCCTATCACATTGTTTACATTGGGAAAGCGTGCTGTATTGACGATGCCGAGGGCACCGTGACAGGGCCCCAGTCATGGATGCGGGGCATTGGATGACCCGCCAAAAACCACAAATCCTAGGGGAGGAAAGAAAACTCAGGATCTTCCATGATCCTAAATGGCAAAAAGACTTAGGTAAACTTATCTAAACTTAGGATACTTTACTAAGTTTAGGGTAGCTTTTACTGAATTTATTTTAATATCTTATATTAAAGTTTAGTGTTTTCTTACTCCCTGAGGACATCCATGAGTATAGATCTTGGAGTAGTCTCGGCGGAGGCGAAACAATTTGTGAACAATTTCGGTTATAGATCTCAAGTGATAAAACTGGTCGGATCACTTGATAATGTCAGGGGCTCTTTGATTTAGTAGTTTATTCTGGTACCCATAGTCAAGGACCGAAGTATAGCTCCCTAAGGCTAATATAACGCGTCAAAGCAAAGGTCTCAACCAGTATTGGCATCGAAAACGCCAGAAGTTACAAAGAAACACCCTCGCTAACTATCAACCAACTCTCCTTCAATTCCTTCAATTATCCGGTACATCCGTTGCAGAAAAGGACCCATAAACTCGTGCAAACTGCTCACCAAATGCCTTGCACAGCTGATCGAATGGCTTGGCTGTCAAGTCCAGGCTGAAAAAGTGAGAAGCATACCATCGTTGAACCGAGAGTATAAAGAACTTCCCATCAAGACTCGCTTCCGAGAGGCCAATTCTCAAGATGCACCCAACCTTGAGAGACTCAAAGAGTTCAGGATCATACGTCGTCAGTTGGCGCTGCCACCACTTGCAGAAGTTGTCGAGTTCTTCCAGCTTTGCTTCTTGTCGTTCAGTCACTTCTGGGTCGGGATCCGGATGTCGAAGACCATCGGCGCGAAAGTCGAAGTGGCAAGCGTGACGAAGAATCGATGTGCTGTGTACTTTTGTTCGTTGGTCGCTTGAGGAGAAGCTGCGGGCAATGATCTGATTGCCAACCATAAACACGCGGATGTATCCCCATTCGGAAACCGATGAATAGCACTGCTGGTGAATAACTCTCATGGTGGATCCCTGCGTGTAGGGCTGGCTATGAACAAAGGTGTTATAGCTCGGGGCTGTGCTATGATGCACGTAGTCGTCGCGATCACTAAACGCGAACCTGACGAATTGTGACCCCTGTACCTCATCAAGTTTGCAGGGTCCGGTGGCCAAGCATGTCTTGGGCCTGTGACGGTATGGTTCCGGTGTGGACTCTTTTACTGCGATAGAATCCAATGCCTTGACATCTGCAATTTTGTATCCGTAATTCCAGCTCTCGTGGTATGCTGGAAGAACACTGATGTTGTCAAATAAATGCTGGAGTGCATCTATGGCTTCATAAAGAACACGAACTTCAGGATGCAGGCTCCAATCGCGTGGGTGAAGCGGAATGTAGAAGATAATCGGCCGGTTATTATCACAGAACTGATTGGCGAGAGAATTGCCTCCTTCCTTGATGAGGCTCATGATCCAACCGAGAGTGCAGTACTCAACCGTCATGCGTTGAGATCTTTCGGCCCAAAGCAAGGTGACAACTTGCTGATGAAGAAGGACAACGCGTTCGTTCCAGGAGGGCTGAATCAGCTTTGGTTTGAACTTTTGTGATCTCGTGATACGACCAGCCAAGTCGACGAGACCATATTTCTGTTTCTCTTTGGGACCGATATTGCTGACAAGTCCAGGACCCAGATCGACTTCCAGTTCCTGAAGTCTTTCGGGCGTCAAACTGCCTAGGACGTCGCCCGCTTCAAATGAGCCAAGGGCTGGGTCGCAGGGGATTCTGCAGTCGGGGCCCTCTTCACCTATATCTTTGTGGTGGCTGATGGCAACAAAGATGACATGAACGCCGGGCTCGTCGTTTTCTTGTCGGGGTCTTTTCGACGGCGCGGAAGCCGCTTGTGTCGTTGGAGGTGCGGTTCTTTTTGTCGCCGACATTTTGCATTTGAGATGATTGAGAATTCAAAATCAGCTTGTGTGGAGTACGCGATATCGAGGTGTTGTTTGCTTTGGATTGAGCGCACCTGCCTTCCTGTGTGAGAGGGGGGGACCGCTGAGTCACTGACCAAAATCACCAACCTGAAGCAGCTGGCTTATATTGAGGACCATCAGACATTGGAATTGGACGCCAGCAATAGATGATCTTAGTTCCACGAAACTACAATAAGACTTGCTAGTAAACTAAGCTTTCTGTCACGTCCTACGTCTCAGTCTAGGTTTACAAAATCACGAAACTGGTGCGAGTTCAAAGCCAGGGTCATCTGGACCGACTTGATTGACTTCTTCGGTCTGCTTTTCGACTCCAGAAGTTGTTCTAATACATTTAGATAGATACAATCAATCAATGATCACGTTCAAGCCACTGGTGGCATGCCTCATACAGCTTGAGAAGCTGGGGTTCAGCATCGTAGAAGTGATCTGACAGGGTCCGATCAACACAGCTGAAGAATCGAAGTAGAGCAACGACAGTAAAGTCAGCGTACGAGGCTTCAAACGTTAGCAACGAAATAATCAATTGGTCCGAGGTTGATCTTGTTCTTACGATGGTAATTCATCAGAAACGGTCCTGGGGTCTCAGCCAGTGCCCCTCCGATCTCGTGACAGATGGCATCAAGCTGGTACCAAAGCTGCTGGCTGACGTGCTCACTGTAATATAAATCAAGACTCATTCCAAATCTTTTTGATCGCGTGTCTGTGTAATATTGCCGATCTGATGGCACAAGAACATTCTTGGGTAGTAAATGTGCCCATAACGGTCTGCTGCTTATCAGCAGCTTCTCTACTAATTCTTCGACCATAGCGGATTCTTCTGAGTCGAATTGAAGTGCCGGCGAGCTAAAATGCTTCTCTAACTCCTCGGCAATAGGCCTTGAGCCCATGATACCCCTTGTGGTCTCTCCCTCCTGCAAAAGGATGCAGGGAATGGCATGTGGGCTTAACGGCGGCTCATTCGGTTTCACACTGAGCTGGTGTCAATGATTGATGTAAATGAGTTTTGGGACCATAAGACCTACTGAGGCTGCATATGAATACTGAGGTTGGAAAAATCAAGCCATTCGGTTGCATATGGCAATGCCTTGTAATTGAGGACGAGCCGGGCTACCGTTGCACAATCAGTCCAGCACGCGGCCTCGATGTGAAGGTATCAAACCTTTCCAGACATTTGGAGACCATGATTTTCGTGTTATACTTGGAATATCAAAGAGGGTGATCAACGGACGAGATGCCATTTTTCTTTTTCTGTTCGTTAATTTGATGTCCTCACTGAAATGATTCAGCCGAGGTTCTTTGATACAAGTATCAATTTCTGTTGAGGTTGATCGTCGCTGACATGGAATCGTTGAAACTTGTCCCAGTTGAGTTAGCTCCTTGACTCTGGCATCAAAAGCGGGTCCAGTCGGGCAAGTTTATGTCATTTTCCTCAGAGCAAGGTCCGATCGCCCAGATTATCTCCCCGTTCTTCACTAAACATCATTTTATGCCTTGCGCTTTGTGCCTTGCGCCCTGTATCTTGAAACCTTTCTGTTCAATTCCACTAAGCCCTTTCCTCTAGTCTTTTCTGAAGCAAGAATTATAATTTGTCACATTTTGTAATTACCTTCTCTCTGAACCAGCAAAAACAAAGCAGCTTACAAACGTGGAGCTCTTGTGTCGCAATGTCTCCTCGCTCTAATGAGCCACCCAGCCCAGAAGCTAAGGTAAAAGCCTATTCGGGTCTCTTATGTCAAATTTGCCGTGTCCCTAACAATAGACCTAGGAACGTCGCGCACGTAATAGGGCAGCACAGCTTAAGTTCCGGAAGAAGAAACAAGAAGTCGATGAGACACGCTGCAACCGGATAAAGCACCTTGAAGCCGTGGTTGAGAGAATGAGCACTGTGTTGGTGGACTTTACAGACGGTCTCTTACGGCAAGAATTAGTCCAACAGAGCCCTGGCATGATGGCGAGCATTCAAGGCGTTATCGCAGATATCCTTACACTGGCCAATGAAGCCGGAGCCCCCGAACAGGACCCCAAGGCTCGTAAGGCTCGGGGGAGAGCCACTGAAGCCGAATATCATTCTCCCAAAGACTCCGAGCATGATCTTCCTAGTTCAAACCCCAGTATTAAAGTTACCGCTACTCCCGATGACCCGACGACTACCATTTCCCCAACGCCCCTTGCAGACGACTCCCCCATAAATGTACCCTTGTTTGAAGACACAATGGTGTCGCTACCGGTTGTTCCAACGGTCTACACCCAAGCAAACTACCCACCATCTACGATACCGGCACCTCTCAGCCCTCTTTTGTGGACATCCTCATTGCCCCCCCTGTCCCTCAATTCCTTCATTTGTCGTCTCACATATTCATGCTTCAAGGTCGGCTGCCTTGTTCTCAGCCGATCGATTGATGCACCACTCCCGCTATCGGAAGAGAGTCGCATGTTTGGCTCGACCCTTCGCTACCGCGAAAGGGATGAAATGATCTTGAGAATGCGATGGCTACTCGGCCCCGGAAAGCATGAACTCCAGACCTTGGCTGAGTTGCCATGGGGAGGGAGATGGTGGGATCAAGAGTTTTCCGGTAGCGACCTTGCGAATTATGCCACGAATGCCGCCATGGTTGACTCATCTGCCCCCCAGTTCCTCAGCGTCCTTGGTGTTGAGAAACAGCTCATAGCACTTGGCGCTCGCTTTGTGGATAATGAGACCATCGAGCTGGACGCGAGTGCCTTGGCGATATTGTCAGGGAATCGCCTAGAGCCTAGCAGCGCGCAACCAGAGAGCTGGAGTTTTGTCAACCTTTTCCCATCAAGGGATTCACGACCGCAGATAGACGCACCGAGAGTACGAGTCAGTCTGGATCTGCTTATAATGAACTTGACGAAGATAGCGGTTTGTTTGATGAAAGGCCCTGGCTTTCCCAGACAGGCATTGAGAGGAGTGATTGAACAGTCTGTGATTACGAGGGAGATCAATCCAGGAAGGCCCAGTATGCCCAATATGGAATCATCGCTTTGTTACTAGACTACGTAGCAGTACCTGAGTATCTATTTGAGCATCTTGTCTAGCTTCTACATGAACTGCCCTGTAATATTCACTCTTCTGATATTGCGCTTCGTATTAGTTCGGGGCAGCGAATGCCGCCGGACAACAAAACATCTCGCAGAGGCCAATGGAAAACATTGCTCATGGAAGCTCATATCGCTGATTCGAAGGAAGCTTAGTCCCAAGAGGAACTCCGTCGAGCTCGGCACATTTTGGAAATCTCCCCACGTCCTCGGGGCTGAAGTGCTGATGCGGTGGAACCCCGTAGCTGTCTTGACCTTGTCTTTTGTCGCTTTCCGTCATGTTACCTGGGGACGAGCCTTTTCCGTTCCTCCTGTTGCTGGCCCTCCATAAAAAGAAGGCAGCCATTGAGATAGCCAAGGCAATGACACCGAGCACTACTCCGACGCTTATACCAGTTATCTTTCCCGATGCAAAGTTGTTTCCGCCCGAGGATGATGATTCTGAACCAGCGGTTGAAGTTGGGTTGTCTTCAGATGAGGTTGAAGATGGCACCTCGCTTCCTGTTAGCAAGGGTACAGAAGGAGTTGGTCAAGATTTTTTGGACAGTGTCTCACTTTTGAAGCAGTGGTGCTGAACGCCTTGTCATTCACGCTTGGCGCACTTGTCATAAGCCAGTGCTGTCGACTCTGATACGGAGTATCGTCAATACCTGAACTCATAAACACTGGCCCATTAGGAAACAGTCGAGATGGAATTTGGTTCCATTATGGACATTGATGAACCTGTAAGTCTTGGTTGACTTCCACTCAGCAACATCCCACTGTTGTGTTTCATCGTTGCTTGCATCGAGGAGGCAGGGTCGAGTTTTCGTATCTTCGTCAGTAGCGTCGCTCGAAAGGCAAACAGCAAGTTGCTTATCTGCGCCGGTCTGTGAATATCTGAGTATGTATCTGCCGAGAGTTGAGTCCACTGGTTGCTGGCACCACGTATGTTAGTTGGTGTCCGAGGTTGGGAAGGGCGGCTCACAAATTGCCAGTATGCCTTCACGGCTTGATTATCTGTCTTCACCGGCCACACGTGGAGGTTGGTATCGTTAGCCCTTTTGTCCTGGTTTGTTTGAAGCATCGCTTTAAAGTCATTCCTGTAGTTCGGATCCACAGCCTGTTCTGTAATGTGATACCAGGCATTTGGGTCGAGGCTGGTGGGCTGGTATGGGGTCTGACATCATCAAGGTCTTCTACTCAGACGACTCTGAAATCCAACAAATCTATGAGAAGGCTATAGGACTTTCATGATGCGGTGTGCAAATTCTGCACAGCGCAAAAGACAGCAAGACCAAATTCTTTAGTATTGCCAATCTTGTTAGTGAGCCGGGTTGTTTGACATAAGACTGCCCGAATCTTAAATTGCCGATCAATTCAGCGAGCCAGGTCAATCTCCGCGCCCTTGCTGACTTGACTAAACCTGGATTTTGATTCAATAATCCATAGTGGCACAATTTAATGCCCCCTTATATATGCATATCGCTCTGAACAGGATATCGATGGTACGAGGCATTGAATCAGAAAAAGCACAAAGCACAACGGTCACAGAATCAATTTGCAATCATGGAGTTGAATCAGCTCTCACAGACCTTAAAGTCCCTTCATTTCCCTTACCAAACTCTTGTATTTGCCACCGTATGGGACCTTGCCTCCCTGAACATCGTCTTGGGCCTGAATAGCGAAGCCTCAAAGCCCTTCAAAGCCATCGCCACCGCTTTATGGGCCTTCGCTGCTTACTACGTAAAGAGGATGAAGAGCTCACCATGGTCTATGGAGTAGAATTTGGCTTCGATTCAAACTTTACTGCAAAGGTCGCATCAGCCGGTTTGCCGCTCTCTGCTGACCTTCAGGATGGCTATGGATCTCGTCTTCATGAAGCAATCACCCAAAATATGTAAACAGGAGCTCATGGTACCAACATTGAAGACATCATACCGGCTCGCGGTCTAGGTCAAGGAATTGAGAAGTCATTGTATCCTTTGGACGAACAAATTCACCGCCTGAAGCTAGCAGTTCGATCCGTAGCTGACGCAGGCCTTCCTGATATTGTAACAAACGCCCACTGTGACGTGTTCGCTTTGCAAGACGACCTCAAGCTGAATCACGAAACGTGTATGAAAGAGGCAGTGAAGCGTGGCAAAGGATATTTAGACGCTAGAGTTACGACTATCTTCTTATAGCGCGGATATGGTGCGGGTTTTACGGAAGGTGACGTGCAGACCGCGATACGCCTAGGCCAGACTCGGGCAGCACTCTCAGTGTTACAGCTGGCTAAGTTAGGGGTTGCCAGAATCAATGTTGGATCCGGCCTCTTCCAGATAGCCATGAATGCTGCCAAAAAATCCGCCATTAGTGTCCTTAAGGCGGGCTTCTGGAGGAAGTTTAACTATGTGACTTTTTGCCTTTAAAGATAAAGGATATAGTTTGCATAGTATTTATAGTGATATGCTTGATAAACCGTAATCCTTTCACTCGGCATATATTAAAGTTCAATACCTTCCTTCTATTGGGATAGAAGAAAACATGGTCAACTATATGAGACTTCGCGTAGTTAAGCCAAAACTTCCCAAGGCCTACGGATGTGAACATTCAGATATCCGTTTCCATACGCAGTGTTGGCTCCTCGAACCGTTCCGCCATGAGTGCATTTGTCCAAAGAAACGTATCACTTCGAAGCGAAAGATTACTTGCTTCAACCAAGGACTGTTCATTCGCTTCCAAAGTACTGTAAATTAATATCCCAACTCCATCCTATCAATACATTTCCTCTTCGTCGTGCCCTATTCGTCGATGGCATGAACATTTGCAGTCAAGTACTGTACAAGAAGACCCTCTCTTCCTTTTCACTAGATTGATTCTAAGTAACTTGTTATTTCGAAGGCTTTTGGCTTAGGGGACATTTTTGACTTACCAACTTTGGAACCTTCCTCGACATCAACATCTCCGAGAGCTTCCCTCTTCTTTGCTGTGGCCTTGACACCAGAAACTGGCATCTCAATGTCCTTAGTGACAGTGGTTCCAGTCTTGGCACCACCGTTCTTGAACTCATCCATGGAGATTGCAGGAGCAACAGTGGCCTCATGGTACTCGTCGTTGAGTTGCTCCTTCTCGTGAATGCGATTTGTAGTGTGAATGACCTTCTGTTGGACTGTTTCTCTCTCGATCACGGGCTGGATGTTCTCATGGAGATGGCTGGGCCGATATGTAAGATTCTGGTACACATGGACGAGGCATAGGTTGGTACGTACTGGTGAATGTGCTCATTCTCCTTCGTGGGAGCATACTCTCTTGATTGAGTAGTGTCCCCAACGTTCTTCTCGTTCTTGATCTTGGCAGCTTCTTCCTTGGCCTTCATCTTAGCCTCGTTGTTGCGATGGTCGATCTCCTCTTCGACCTCATTCTCCTTGTAGACATGCTTGGTAGGCAGGACATTCTTGTCCTTGACCGGCTGGATGGTGGTATGGTAATGGTCCTGGTGAACCTCGTGATCGACTTCAGTATCAACCCTCTCATGCTCGTGAGACTTGACGTCTTCGTGCACAACAGGAGCTTGCTTCTCCTTGTGAATCGTGGCATCGTCAGTAGTCTCGACGGTCTTGTCAACAGTCTTGTCGAGGCTCTTGTCGACTTGCTTGGTGGCTGGCGCATTGGTTTCGTTTTGATCTTCTAGTGGAACACCAGTTACGATGTTTTTGACGGATGAGGCCAGTCTGCCGAGTGCGTTGGGAGGGAGTTCAGAAGCCATTGTGAATATTTGAGGATTTTGGTGTGAATTTGAGTGATTGGTGAGTAAATTGAAAGTCAGATGTCAGAATATTGGTGGTTCAAACAAGCTGTAGAGCTGTCTCTTAAGAGCTCTGGCAGATCAATGAGCTCATGCCGCAGTCCTTGGCAGCGTATGTGGCTAATGCTGTCATCGTTCGTCATTATTTGCACGATTTTCTACGATGCAAGATCGATGACGATGCATTTAAACATGCAATCGATTTACTTCTTTTATGTGCCTGAATCTGCCAGATCTATCAATGGTTTTGATGCTGGGCCGTCCTCTAATTCTGTCACTCTGAATCTCAGATGCCCTGTCATACTCGCCTTTTGAGTGGACATAGTGGGGAGCTTACGCCACAGTGATGTATCGACTACGTAGCTAGTGTCACCAGAACCCAGGTTTTTCATGCAGGAGCCGAATCCGGTGCAGTCGATAAGGTAATTCAAGATGTCGATCACTCTTGTGGCGCAGAATCTTACTCTGAGCTCCTCTGTTTGGTTTAATTTGGGGAACTGCTAGATCAGGAATACCTGTTTCCCAGTTGAAATTATGGGGGGAAACTTGTACTTGTCATCGCGAGACCAGCCTCGGCTGCCACTGATTGTCCCGCCAATCAAGCTCAAAGCTCCCTGGAGAGTGGTGGGGCAAACATGTGCTCTTCAAACTTGGCTTTGATCATCCAGGGTTCGACCGCACGTCATTGGGCAGACAAGAGCCAGGCATGAGCTTGTTTTCCCCCATCGAGATGCTAAAATTGACCTGCTTAGTTATTAGAGACATGAAGAAGAGATTGCCGAGTTCTTAGCCTGGTTCTGATCCGTGGAACTGGCAGTAGCCGCAGCCTAATCTTTCGATGACGGTTACATCAAGTACTCAATTAACTCCTTCTCATGAGTGCTTTTACTCCCATTGATTGTAAGCAGGAATAGAACTATTTTCATCAGAATGGCGATGTCGTTTGCCCCAGTCAACTACATAGTACGGCTGGCTTACGAACGCTGTGTCACGTCTCACTAAAACTTAAAAGCGATCTTGATGTCAGGAAGATTTGTTTCTACTAGCCATTCACTCTTTTCAACAACGACATTCTGCGGAACTCATGATATCAAGCCATTGTTAACTACCAAAATTATGTCGAATCTGATAAGATTCTATGTAGTTCGAACCAAATACCGCATCCTCAGCTCTAACTGATAGACTCTAGGCTTCGTCTGCAATGGCCGTCATATTCACGTCTCCCGTCTTGATGAATTGCTTCTCCTTGGGCAACGAGTCCAAAAACTTATCCGAAACCTTCAGATGATCCTTGACAATCTGTTTGGGTGTCAAAGCCAACCATTGTGCCACCGAAACATCTGAGAACTTGGGCGCCTGAAGAACCTCGAGAAATATCAAGTCCTCCGTTCCAGTATTCTCAACATAGTGAGAGTTTGCAGCAGGGATATATCCAACGCCACCAGCAGTGAAATCGAAGGTGCGGGCGGATGAGGCTGCTTTGAAAACGGTGATTCTACCGCTGCCCTGGAGGAAGTAACTCCACTCGTCAGAGGTAGTATGCCAGTGGATCTCCCGGAGTGCACCGGGCTGTACGACAACAAGTGCGGCTGAGAAGCCTTTGGCGATTGGGAAGGTCGTAGGGTCAATGATCTTGACAGAGCCTCCGGGTACGGTATGGGGCTTCTGCTGAGACCAATGGTACGTGTATGAGCCATTGCCGGTCAATGCTCCAGCTGAACCCGTCACGTTTTGTTTCTCAATATCCTTCGGTGCTGGCGTTCCGTTGAAAATCTGAAAATTCATAAGCTAGTATGTAGATAGATGCTGGGATAATATACTCACATAGAGCTCATCCTTGGGGATGTTATCAAAGGCCGTTGTCTCGGTCTCAAAGTTCTTTGCCAGAACGGAGACAGGGTTTCGCAAGAACAACTCAGATACAAGGAATGTCTCATCTTCAGAGAAGGTGCCTTGATCAAAGACCAGCAAAAACTCAACGCCTTTATCAAAAGCTTGAAGACTGTGAGGTACGCCAGCAGGGAAGAACCAGACGTCGCCCTCGCAGAGATCATCGACAAAGCTTTTGCCCTCGTCATTGACAGCAGCGACACGCAGACAGCCCTTTGTGACCAATGCCCACTCATTAGCGGTGTGCCAGTGAAGCTCGCGGTACGCATTCGGAGCAAGACGCATGTCGACTCCAGCCATGGCAGTAGCAGCAGGAAGGACATCCTGGTTCTGCTGTCGAGCCCATCCGGCGCCAGCTTCACTACCAAGACGGTTATGAGAAAGGCCAAGCGGCCACATGGCATTGGGGACATCTCCTGCATCTGTACCAGGAGGAGCAAAAAGATCGGGGTTGAGTCTCTCATAGTCGTAAGTTCGGGGACCAGGATCTGTGGCACCGAGCTCGCCACGGATTGGCTGGGGAACATCTACATCATCAAAATCCAGATAGAGCCCGAGCTTGGGATCAGCTTCCTGGCCATTGACAAGCTTTGGGTCTTTGACGATGGCAGAATCCTGCTCAGGGTCTGGAAGAGGAGCGTTGCCGCCGAGCAAGCTGGAGTCGCCGTACAGCGAACCGCTAGTCGAGGTGACTGTTGGTGTTGGAGGCTTGACTCCCCCTACAGGTCCTTTATTCTCCCCATAATCGCCCATTCTGATAATTATTAGCTTTTGGTTTGGCATCTGGGTGAAGTGAGTACTCACTGAGGAGCAGGGAGGGCTGAGCCTGGGGCGATTGAAAGTGAAGCCACCAAGGCTTTGAAGAAGGTGCTACGATGTACCATGTTGACTATGTCCTCGAGAATTAGAAGTTGCTGCTTGTCTTAT
The DNA here is from genome assembly GCA_019843635.1 of Fusarium siculi. Taxonomy (NCBI): domain Eukaryota; kingdom Fungi; phylum Ascomycota; class Sordariomycetes; order Hypocreales; family Nectriaceae; genus Fusarium; species Fusarium siculi. The sequence goes on along the minus strand of JACDIX010001073.1, from coordinate 10,600 downwards.
TGATTTAGATCTAAAGATGCGGGTTGTGAATGGAGAAGTCCAAGACAGTAGCAGGCTGTTGCCTCTTATAGCATTTGCTCTCAACCCGCCCCATGGTTCTGCAAGTGTGGGATATCATGGTCGATACTATTGCCTAGAATGGACGATCAAAAGCCTCTCATGGCTGATCACTTGCATTGACTGTGAAGTAGGGTTAACTCCGAGATCACCGAGATCCCGAAGTCATCATGGAAGCATTCGGTCCCGACGGAGCATTCGGATAGGCAGTATGTGTAACACAAGACAAAAGTTCCGTCAGCACAGCCCAAATGCCAGAGTCGATGATGGACATAAGAACTGACATGCATGAGAGCTGATGCTCGTTATACCCGAATCGCGAAATTGTTAATGAAATCCATGCTTCCTAGTAATGATGTAGACATCCCCGAACCAGTAGAATTCGTCGAATTATGCCCTCAGAGTCGCACGGAACGGCACGAGAGGCCCGGGATTATCTTGGCATCATAAGCCGACGGATGTTCGGCACTTGCATTACTCAGCTTTCGAGGCTTACAACCTAATTACAACGTATACACAGCTCTTGTATTGTGTTGCTTCTCAAAGTAATGTTGTTGATACATTTCATGCGCTGTCTAGTAAACCAACCCATCCAAAGCATTTATATCAGAGTATCTTTCTTAGGTATTCCAATTCTGCAGTCGAGTTGGCTGTCACAAACAGAAGTTATGTATTTTTAGAAGCGGGTCTTTGAGGTTGCATCTCGTTGAAACGTTGCGCAGATGTAAGGGGCTGGTGGAAAATCCGGCACTTGCTATCCGCGATCCTGAATTCAAAGAAAACTCCAATTGAAGGGGAAACTTGATTTTTTATCCCCTTCGGCACCGAAAAGGCGAGTGAAAAGCGAAATGCGACGATCTGCTACGCACTTTGTCTAATCACATCTCGTCCCCGGCTTTAAACTCGCTACTTAGAATGTCTCGACCATTCTCATTGGTAAAAACGGAACGCACGGATGAAATAGCCTATCGTGAAGTCAAAGCGTTTAAAGCCGCAGGCAGATCTGTACCTTGCTGGAGATAGCGTCATTTCTTTTGAACGGGAGCCTAAAATGAAGCTGGTTTCTTGCAGGCTAAAGACATGGCGCAGCCATGTAATACCAGTAATCTTTCGGAACCAACGCGAATAGGTGAGACGCAACAGCACTACCGGCATTAAAAGCCAAAACCCAGAGGAAGAATACACGACGGTGGTCTACGTCAAAATTCAACGACCTACCACCACATTTAAGGTTAGTGTGGGTTTTCCTTTCCCCCCTCTAGGCATTGAATAAGGTTTCAAACAACATTAAACCCAGTTATACACTAACTAACACTCTTTGAGAATGAAAAGTCTTTCACCCTCCAGGCGGCATTCTTGGCAAACTCTGTATTCCGTTTAAAGCAGATTAAATCAAACAGGAGAAGATGGGCAATGCTGTTGTTGGACACTGACAAAGACAAGCCCGTGAAAGAAGATTGAAGCACTCAAACTTGACTGTCAAGGCCATTGCTGTACCTTGAAGTCCGAGGAAGAAAAGCAAGTGGTTGTGCTTCTCTTTCTTTACGGTGGCAAGTTAATCAGCTGTAGACGACAAAGAAGCTATAGCCTGTTGTGATTTAATAATAAGATAGTTCCCTGAAAGCAAAAGGCGAGATGATTTTCAAGGCTATTGAGGCTCATGACTGAGTACCTCTACTCTAATTGAAGTATTAGTATAAGTTCAATCCTGTCTTTTACTACATTCGTTTAGTGAATGTTGCTGAGATATTGCCGTCTTGAGGCGAGACTCCAGTGAAGTAGTTTGAGGCAATTAGTGCTAACTATTTGCTGAAATTAAACAAAGGACGGAGGAGAAATATACAGAGAAACAGTAGTCATTGCCTTGAAGTAACTTTGTTATGGCTGGTCTTTGGCCAGCAGTTCTCCTTATGCGTCAGACTTAACTAGATAGGCTAAAACGCGTACCCTAGATGATTATGTAGTCAGTTGGGGAGCTGCCTGAGGCGTGTTTATGAGAGTGGTATCGTGGATTGAGAGGCCGAACACCTGATGCTTGCATTGTGCGCCTCACTCAATAGTCGAGAAACGGCAATGTCAACTACATTGCTGCCTCAATATACGAAGGTCACAGACATTTCGAAAAGCTCCTATGTCTTAGATTTGCTAGGATTATGACCGAGGAGTTCTAATTCGATGGATACAATTGCTGCGGACAAAGAGGTTGACTCTCTTGGATTCCCGGTGATCATTCAAGTAAGTCAATGAAATAGGAACAGAATATGGTATTCTATAGATATACCGTTGGAATTGAGAATTTTTCAATTTCTGTGGCGAAGATAGCTCTTCATGAAGCAAACATCGAAGTTCTTTGCTCAAAACACCTCAGTTAGGACGTTTTCGCAAAGCAATGATCATCATCGGCCTGTCATGCACGACTTCCGATTGTTATGGACAAAAACATCAAACCGATGTGATCTTTAGCTCACATAATGTATATGTAAGATCATGCTAATCGTGTGAACTGATGTTGCTGTATTTGGTCGAGTCCATATCAACTCCAACGAGCGGTAGGAAATCTTAACCGTGCTCTCCCCATTGGTGATATCTTGCAGTTAGGACTAACGTCTCCACCAACGCAAACTTGCCTATCGATAACAATTGATGTCACCCCTCTCCATTTTCTCTCTTGGCGAAAATGTCCTGGTTGGCTGTTCCCGGTCCAGAGTCGTTGACTTAAGGCTCGTCGGCCGTTCAATGCGAGAAGCCTCCTGATCCTTGTATCAAGCCTGAATACGGATGGCTTGACGAAAATTAGGCGTACGTTTCCCCGATACCCTTGTTGGCTCTCACGGATGATGTGAGCGGAAAAGAATACCATGTTAGACGCCGCTTCCCCAGAAATCATGCACCAGCCCCCAAGTCAAAGCGTTAGAGTGGCGAGAGTGTCGGTGTATCACCAAAACAAGCATAACCTCTGTTGGCTGAGCCAATATTTGGGTCTTTGTGACGCCGGAGATGCAGCCTGAAAACAGCCCAATCCATGCCTTGAGTCACGTAGAGGCTAACTGGTGGACTGGCTAGGCTCACTACACAGTGGTCTGGTCCGTGGTAGTCTAGGGCTGCAGTCGAGCCCACTGTACCACGTACCACGAGAGTTAATAATTCTCGCCAAAGAATATCCTTGGTCCCAAATCGCACGGGCTATGACAGTGATAGCGACTGTCGGACCGTGCCCAAACAGTCAATCGCTGATCGATGCTATCAAGTTGGATGTCATGACATCGGGTCAGAACATGTCGTTGATCCTCAACGTCGACACTTGCTGTGCCTTTCGCTAGTGGGGAGAGAACTCTTTTTTCCGTGGTGGTGTTGTCGATCTCGTATCCGCCTAGGAACCAGGAACGGGCCGCAAAGGTGCCGATGGGGCGGAGGTGGACTAGACTACAGGAGGCTCAACGACTAGGATGATGTTTATACAACCAACACTCAAAACTGAAGCTTGACAACCTTCTTAGAAGATGGAACCGGGGACTTTTGCCTTTGATCAGGATCGTATGGACGAGTCAGTTGTTGGTGATAGGCCCACAATGACATTGACCTCCATAATGAGCCATAGCGACTCATAGTCCTATTGGCGGAGCATTTCCGAGCATTTACAGGGGACAACCAACAGCTTAAACTAGTGATGCGATTTACCTAATAACCAACAACCAACAACACAAGACCAGCAGGGCCCCATTAGAAACACCCGACTTGTGCAGAATCTTCCGTAGCCCGAGGCTCTTACGGTTGGCTTGACTTAGCCAGAAACAGACAAGAGCCGGGTGAGACAAGGGGGGATGAGGCTCTCACTTACTATATCGTACTAGTTGACATAGTTTCTCAACTCCACATGAAAGCTAACTACTGTTGTTAGAATGCTAAGTCCCACTTGAAACGATAAGGTTTCCACCTGGCCATAGTCTAGGGCTGTATCTGTGGCCCGATGACATGGCAACTGACCAGCCATCCAAGACCTTGCAGCGTGCAGTGAAGTGCGCTTTGGCTCAATGCTTCTCCGCGGTGTAGATCATGGGCATGCTGTCTTCTCATTGGCTTCCTTCCCTTTCAGAAGCATTACTGTGTTACACTGATGTAAAGTTGCAGGGTTCGGGTTATACGAACACTGCTCATCGACTCACGGTCCATCGGAAATCATGATATCAATGGCCACACGATTGGAGCGGAACATCGTCCCCTAGAATGTCCAAAATCCTTCGGAGCTTTCCTCTTATGGAAGGACAAGTAATTATATAGTGAAATCCATTCAAAGATTGAGTCCACAGATGGGTATAAGAGGCTGGGTATGTCCAGAGAAATCCCTCACACTTCACTATCCACTCAAACACAACCATCACCACAAAGTCACACTCCTCTTTTATTCAAGATGAAGTTCACCACTACTCTCCTCGGCCTTTTCGCCTCTCAGGCCCTCGCCGTCAACATGTACTCGGCCCCCAACGCAGCTGCTGAGTGCGGTGCCCTCGGCGTCGCAGAATGGGATCTCGATGCCCTTCCCGCCGGCACTGAAGTCTCTGAGCTCCGCAAATGCAAGGAGCATCCTCTCTCACTCAAGATCCACAGCCGCAACCCTGACTCTACCAAGGTCAACGTCCTTGAGAAGAGAAAGTGCACTTCATCCATACACAAGCCCAAGTTTGGCTGCGACAAGCATTGGTGCTGGCAGAACTGCGGCAGTCGCAAGGAGGAGGAATGGGGTGCGTGGTGCTGGTCTGCCCACAAAGATGGAACGGGTGATTGGATGAGCTGTTCTACTGCCAGTGACTGTCCTTCTGACGATAAGTACTGCGCTAAGGGTGACTGCAAGCAGTGTGGTTGCGGTTGTTAAGCTCAACACTTTCACAATGAGCTGTTCAAAGATCGAAACACGGCCACTTACTCGAGTACTTCTTGGAAGGCATCCATTAGTTGGTTTATATTGGGACAAAGCTTGAAATATCTATAGCCTTCCCCGGCTGAAATTTTATATTCTGATAAACGGTCATTATTATCCAGTTACAGAAATACACGCAGATTTTGCTTTTGGGGACTGTATATTATCATCGACGTCCCATCATGCATGAGATCGCTAGTCGTAATCATATTGGTCTTGATTCATAGCCAGCACCTAATCCACGAATGCTAAGAGGCATCATGACTCAAAATCCAAGTGACGGACAGATGAAACTGAATCTCAACAATAGATGTAACAATCAGACCAACCCTGGACATTCTCTCAAGTGACCGTACAACATACACTATTACCAAACTTCGGAGGATTAGCTGAGTCTAAGTCAGCGCATGAGCTTAAGTCTAATGGCACGCAGTGTTTATGACAGTTCTCATCAACATGGAGCAATACAGAGGCTGCATTTTACAGGTAAGTTATGAAAAAGAGGATCTCACATGAGCTGCCCAGATCCAAATAGATGAGATATTACCAAGGTTTACAGAGCCTTAGCGACGTTTTCAATTTCGACCATTGTCAACATCTATGGCTGTACTCTCGAGTCTCCGAGTGGAGATCATACAAAACGACCCCTTGCTCATTCCTTATCTTAACCCTTCTTGTATACTCAAGCATACAAAGCACAATGATCTGCGTAGCATGAGAAACCCAGTGTGAACTATGATTCCATAAGGCCATAGAGTTCCAGCCGCTGACGAAGCAAACAGTGTCTGGCCATAAGGTTAAGCTTTTCGTAGCTAACACATGACGAGGACACACGTTGTTTTTCACAATATAACTCACCGAGTGGCGAGAAGTTGATGGCTTTAAATCAATCAATCAATTTCACATAATAGGCTTCTAGCCAAAAAAGTTGATTGGAATTTTTCACCGTGTTGGCTTGATATGTCTCGTTGAGACGTCATGAGCTTTAAGTATCGGACAAGCCTTCACAAGATATGAAGGGGCAAGAGTTCAGTGAGTGTTCAAAAGGGAATTTCTAAAGAGATGACGAGATAAATCCATTGTTGGATCGGCTCGTCAAGGACTTCAAGGCCAGGGGAGGTCTTGACGACTTCCATGTATCAAGACAAGTCTTCCATGGAACCGACATCTTGGACATGAAAACGCACATAGGTAGGTCTCACGCATGATTTTCGCCGTAGGTTGAACATTTGAAATGTGATGCAATTATTTATATTCTATACAGAGCCTTCAGGCTGTTTTCCCCTCATCATATTTCCCATACTGCCACCGTTTGTGGTTTTCCTCCGCCCACCATCTCGCTATGAAAGCCCCCTCTTCAACCCATTGCGCAACGTCATTGCCAAACCTCCGTGAAATAACATCTGTGAAAGAAGTAAAGTCGAAACTTTGCACAGAGTCGTGTTCCATGGGATCTTCATCCACGTTGCTTAATCGCCATTCGACATTGTCGATGAGAGGAATGGCAAGATGGCGCTCTGGGTGACGGGCATCTCGGGCAGTTACAACAGCGCGACCGGGATTTACCACGACGAATTGCCAGTTCCCTTGACCGGTTGTCTCGTTCTTCGTGAGGAGTGGTCGAATGAGGGATTGGCCTTCGTAATTGCGGACGAGGTCGGATGCAGCTTGTCGGCTGGCGTTGTTTAGGGAGCCTGTCTCGAGGAGAAGATCGAGGATGGTTGGTAGGATTTGGGACGAATGGACTGCATCGTGGACGTCGAAAGCAGGCAGGAGAGGGTGAGACAGGACAAGAGGAACGTGGTCGATGCCGATGCTAGGGTTGTAATAGGGCGACACGGCGCCATTCTCAGGCATGGAAATGCCGTGATCGCCGACGAAGACAATGAGTGTCTCATTAGCGACACCCTGCTCGTCTAGTAGATCCAAGATCTTGCGTAACCATCGATCGTCATAGCCTTCTGTATTGAGATAATGCGAAAGCATATCATGTCCATTAGCAACTGGGACGTACTCCTCGCCCTCGGGCAATTTGTAGGCGTGGTGACTTGTTGATGTTATATGCGACAAGAAAACCCGCTCCTCCTTCTCCTTGGCCTGGACAAACACATCACGGAAATAATCCTCCAGGGGGTCCTCTTCAAAGGCAAAGCCGTTGATTCGCGGTAGTGTCACCGGCCCGTGTGTCGCTTTCTCAGATCGTAGCCACTCAAGTCCAATGAGATGCTCCTCCGGAAAGCCCGTTGCCTCCATCAACTCTTGCTGATTGTTATATCCCAAAGTCGCAGCGGAGTAGAAGTATGACTGCCACTTGAAGTCGTTGAAGGGGCGCGATCCGGTGTCGGTAGCGTTGGAGACTTGGTTCAGAGCTTCGAAGATATGAGCCAAGCAAGGCTGGTAGATATGGTGCGCGTAGTCGAGATTGAAGTCGGCCAGCAATGGGCCGATACCGCACAGGGTACCGACCAAGCTCTTGAAGGTAAAAGTGCCGGTGGTATGGGCATTGGTAAAGTGAACGCCGCCGCGCTTGGGCTTGGAGCCTTTGTGGTCGAAGCCGTCGTCGTAGTCGCCTGTGATATAGTTGGCGGTGGGAGTGAGATTGGCCAATTTCTCTTGAGCCTCCTGAGGAATCGTGTTGTCGGGGAAGGATGATGCTAAAAGGTCCCAAATGTTTCCATCCTTCTTGATGGGGAAAACGTCATTTCGTGTGCTTTCTAGGAAGCACAGAACAACATGTCGGATGGGAACGTCTCGTAGCTTGTCCTTCAGCGTTGGAACAAGATCTTGCCCGAGATTCGATATCTTCAATGGGTCGACATCAGCATTGTAATGCGGGCGCTTCCAGTGCCAATCCTCGAACCCGGCCAATGCTTGATCATTGGGAAGCCAATCGAATGGCTCGGCCGTCGCGAGCGCAGTGAGATTGTCCCAGCTATGCTGAATGCCAGTGCCGAAAACACTGGGCAAGTCTTGTAATGTCGGTCCCGAGGAAAAGTCCACGAATGGCGACAGTGCTGCAGTATAAGAGAGAAATATGAGGGATCGATCGGAGGGTCGTGCGATGGCCGCGTAAAGGAGCGTGAGCAAGAAGATGCCGGCCAAAGCGAATGGTACGGATCTCAAAGCAGTTCTAAGTCGGAATTGAAACGGGCTCAGGTGCTGTGTCTTTTGTTCCTGGAGGTCGTCATCGGAGTTTTCGTCATCGAAGGGTTCGGTCTGGCCCTCGAGATCGGCTTTCGGGACAGGGACGTAGCGATTTTGGCGGGGAAGAATGCGACGAAGCAATTGCCAAGCATTGGCAATCAACCGATGAACAACCTCAGCGACATAGCCATGGATGTTGTAGCAAGGTGTTTTGAGGAGCCAGCTCAATAAGATGTTGGCGCACAGGACACTTGTGAACGCGACGCTGCCCGACAGCATCAACGATTTGGAGGAGGGGTCGTTTGGTAGAGAGATGTTACTGTAATGTATTTCGGAGCCGGCAACGAGGTAAAAGGATATGGAGACGACGCTGAGCAGCGCGTTGATGAACATGATTATCGCGGTGAAGACGAGGACGGCGATTTGCGACCGCGTGGGCAGGTTCGTAGACCATTGGTCAAGGAGAAGTCGAATGAGGGTGAGGACGACGACATCTTGTGTGACGAAAGAATAGCCCCATCGATGCAATAGATTTTGGTGCACGGCGTTGATGTGTGCGTAGATATGTATTATCTTGGCGCCCCAAACTGCGAGGGCTGTGAAGGTAAAGAAGAATTGGCGGTTGGGTACTCGTTTTAGGAGAGCGCGTGCGAGCGCCAAGGCCGCCTGAGACGGTGTCGTATTCTGCATCATGGGATGGATGGTTGTCTAAAAAGAGAGGAAGAAGAAAAGAAACACGCTACAAAAAAAAATGCCACGTTATTGAGCCTCCAAATAAGCTCTCATAGAAAAAAGTCTGTTATTACAGAAAACCATCGCATTGCAAAAAGATACAACAGCAAAGGCAAAGGCTTGAAACAGAGTGCGCCGAGCTAGGACCACGGGCGAGACCGTTATTAAGGGGTTTTCTTACTACCTGAACTATCCGTACCTATACCTGTACTACATGTGGAGGGAGCCTCAGCCTCAGCCCTCTTGCCCTCTGGGGGGGTCAGCTTCTGCCAGCGCTGCATTTTGCATGTGTCTGGCTCCAATCAGGGCTCCGTCGGTGATCAAAATACCTAGTTACAACGGGGCGCTGAAAAGGAGATGACTCGTGTGACTTTGGCTTTTTGGGGCGGCTGGCCCCGGATCTTCGGCACGCACCAGAACGGGCTGAGGGGTGCCGTTGTCAGCGTCGACATGAAGATGGTGCTGGGCGGCGTCAATCTAGCCCAAACATAGAGTTCAAGGGACACGTTTTGTATTTCCCATAATTTACACTCATCGCGGCAATCTGAAAGTGCAACATGGTGATAATAATGGCGGTCAGACTCAGTGATTGACCGACAAGTTGCATAGAAATTCGACGTTTGAAATGGACGTCAAGATCCATGCATCCCGTCAGATTTCGCAGATTTTAGAAGATGGGTCCCAAAACACAGGGGCCATTCCAGGGCTAGGTTCGCTAACGGCAATCGAATTGATTGGCCCTCACCTCTAATTTCCTCTGAAGCTTAGCTGCAAGGGGCAAAGAGGCTCGGTAACACGGTTCAGAATGCAAAATGGTCCTTCACAGTTGTTGTTGTCAGCAGCTTTGCCGATGCAGCTCCAGATTCTGCGATCATGAAGTCTCTACCGCCTCAAACAGCCGACAAAAATATCATGACTCTTGGGTGTGTTTGCAGCCAATATTCATTCAGTGGCCGTAACGGGTATGCGCCGAATTGCATGTTGTAGGTAATACGAGGCACAGTCACTCGCAAATGTTTGTACCCTGTGCATCCAGCGCTGCATTTGTCGTTTTACGGGCCAGCCAGTGAGTCCAAACACAGCCCCATTTATCGCCAATCAATGTGGAGTGAATCCTGCTGATCTGTGCCCCCTTGTGCAAGGAAAACAACCGGGCTAGTCGCGTGTTAAATTTGGAGGGGCAAAGGCTTGGTCCTGGCTGATGTCCTGCTTCTGATTGGCATGTGTTGTGATCTCCAAAGGGGAGGAAAGGTCTAGAAGAGCAGTCATTCTGCCTTGGCTGCTTGGCTGGCTCGACTCTGCCACCCTCTTCAGCCCTACAGTACCTCCCACAGTATTTATTGAGAGTAAAGTGATGCTGTTAATTGTAATTGTGAATTTGTGAGGCAACTTTGCACGTGTCGCGGCGTCGGGCATTCCCTCAATCAGCAATCGCGTCAATCCGAGAGCATTTAACCTGGCCAATTGCGCTGCTGCCCAGACCGTCAATTTTCGCTTTTCCGCTGCCATTCACTTTGGCCCCCAAACAAAAACAGAATGATTTGATGCTAAAAGAATGATCACCATTCGCTACCAATCTGATAGCCGGAGGATTCAATGCAGTTAATATATATAACCTGCCACTTGGTTAATGCCAAGACCTGGTATATGCCCCTATTAGCATATATATTAGTGGGGTATTAATAAGCAATCTAGCATATAGGTCACTTATTTTAATTAGCTACCTTAGAGATTTTAAGTAAAGTATAGGCT
>JACDIX010001072.1:0-30851 GCA_019843635.1 Fusarium siculi | reverse complement strand
GTATGTATGTACGAACTTGCATTTCCGCTTTTGTATTTCCTGCTCTTGCTTTCGCGCTTTTTTGGGTGGTCATTTGACCACGGGGGTTGGGTCTGCTTTTTATTTCCTTTGTCTTGGTGTTTTCGTCTTGGTTTTTGGTCCCAGGCCATTTGGCCTGGGAGGGGTCTTTTTGGGGTTGTTTTTCTTGCGGGCGTTGGCGTTGGAGTTCGGCGTTTTTGCATTTCCTCTCGTCCTGTACTTGGCATCTGGGGGCTGGTCTGCGGTGATGAGAACTGTTTCACACACCAATGTTGGCGATTCACTTCGCTTGCTCGGTATGCCCTTCGGGGAAACTGGCTTGCGTTGCGAACATGTACCTCACTAAAGAACAGAGATCTGAGCAGACCTTGAAGTTTTTTCCTTTGTTTCTCATCCATGTATTCTTCGCAAGTGCCTAGAGTAGCCGCAGTGACGATAATTCCCTTTGCGTGAAGTCGTTCTCTTCCTCTGCGAACCCTCTCATGGAGGTGTTTACTGGGAATACAGAGACACTCGTGATTCGCATGATATAGTTTTCAATCGGAGCAGGCTTGGCCTTGGGGAGGAGACGTATGGGACGGAGGGAATGCTTCGAGATACGAATTTGCTGCCCGGTGATGATCAATCGACCAAAAAGCCAAATTTGCAGGCAACAGCGGCGGGCATCATCTAGGATGTTTGCAGGGCATTTGCTTGTCCACTGCCGCGAGTTGTCAGTGAGAACCCAAGAGAGCTAATCTGAGGGAGCCATCACATCTTCGTATCTCGAGTCACATACATAGTCGTAAACACTTCAATAGCTGTAGGAAAACAAATGCGCATTCTATATTTCACTTTTGGTCCCACTCTACATTACAACAGCCACGAACTCTTAACGTGGTGTTGCTGCAAAAAAATACTCGTACATTGATTGCTCCATCCTCTATTGCGTCTTCTTAGCGCCAGCGACTGACTTGACAGGCTGACTGTACATCCACACGATGCAGAATGACAGGAATCCAACGATAGTGGCTGAGATACCAGTCAGACCGGGCCAAGCACCGTTGATCACGTAACTTCGGGGATACTCGTCGTGAGCCATGTGTCGAACGCTGACTGTTCGCTTCTCCTCAACGTTGGTCAGGAAAGGTCGCTTGTAGTTGACCATGAAGTTGAAGATGCCGTGCTGGTCGGGAAGAACGAAGTCGGTGCCGTAGACAGTCTTGTCCTCGCCGACATGAATGGGCTTCAGGGAGATGCGGTGGAAAGGAGACAGCATGGAGAACTCGAGCTGGAGGTGGTCACCCTCAGGGAGGTGGAAGGGTTGCCAATCGTTCCAGGCGTACTCGGAGACAGAGATGCTGTAAGTCTATGAAATGTTAGTGAGGTCAACCATGCCACGGGAGGTCTTTACATACAACATCGTTCTTGATGCGGTACAGCTCAGGGTTGGTCTCATTGTCGCCCTTGAGGTGATGCTCAATCTTATTCACTCGTAGAACACCAAGCTCCTGGAAAGTCCAACCAGCCAGGTTATTGATAAACTCCTTGTTGGCGGGGAAGATAGCCTTTCCACCCTGTCGAGTAACCTTAGTGTCAAAGGCCTTATCCTGCAGCATCTCAGCAGCACCAACGACAGTGACGCGCGCAGAGTTGCGAGCCTGGAAGACAGAGACAAGCGCAAGTTGCTTTCCAGCAGCAAACAGCTCATCAGGCTCAACAGTATCACCCTGCTCCTTGGGGTTGTAGCTATAAGCGGTAGGGGGCGCTCGAAGAACGGGTGTAAGAAGAGGTCCTGAGCCAAGAGTGTGGCCAATGGCGTGGGGAACAGAGATAAATGCGCCAGGAATCTCGAAGTAGTCCTTCAGACCGGGACGGACGTTGCGGGGAGCATCGAGGACGAGGGTGTCGTGTGTCTCGGCGGCGGAAACAGCGTCGTAGGTGAAGTGGTCGACGACCTTGCCGTTGCGCTCAGCGGGAATGGTAACGTCGAGTTGGTCGAGGACGGAGACCAGAGTAACAGGGACCTTGTGGGTAGCAGACATGGTCAGGAGGATGTTGCCGCCGGCATTGATGAAGTCGACGATGGCATTGGGAGTCAGATTGGGTCCCAGACCTGCGCCAGTCAGTACAGCTGCATTCTCAAGGGACAAGACATGACGAACCCTTGATCTTGGTGGGGAGGAAGACTAGATGATCATAAGTCCTCTCACCATACTTGAACAATGTCAAGGCATCGCTCTTTGGTGTCTCATACGTGATATCATAACCCCGTTCTATCAATTGTAAGCTTCACCATCTCCCCAATACTGCGCAGAGGCTCATACCAGACAGATCGCGGAAAAATGTACTATACGCCTCCTTGTCCTTGGGCGTATCGAGAATGACCAGTAATCTATGACCAGTTGTGCTCACGGCCGAAACCAGCGCCGCGAAGAGAAAGACCGCGAGACTCAAGAGTGACCGCATTGTGTGGTTCTGAGTTGGGGGATTATAGTGTTTGGTGCAAGTTTGGACAGCTTGCGAGTAGCTCTCAGTGGAACCTACGGAGCGTGGTAGCTTGCGTTGGCGTCTTAGGGATACGTAGCCTTCAGTGGGGGAACGGGATGTGAAACTGCGGAAGCGCTAGTCCTTTTGTGGCAGCGACTCTAGAGCTCTGTTCAGTGCGGATACAATGAGAAATAATCCGATGCCCGCGGCTTGGTTTTTCCGAGGATACGATTGGACCGTTGCTCGAGACCATCATCACCACCAAGATTGAACGACAAACACCACATCGTCAATTGAGTATGGCCTCACTCCCGATACGCTATTATTGATTCCTGTGCTAATTGATACAGGCCATCATGTCTGCCGCTCCTCTCTTCTGGCAAACTCCCCTCAAGTACTGCCGCTGGGCAGCCCGCGAGCGTCCCGCCCTCTTCTGGTCCGTCATCATCGGCGCAGCAGGCCCCGTCGCCATGCCAATTGTTCCTCCGATCCGACACTACTTTGGCGATATCGATGCTCCTCCCGTTCCCGTCACTTATCCCAGTGCGTGCCCCTCGGCCTCAATCCCCCAATGCGAGACTAACATACACAGTCCCCTCTGGTCCCAGGAAACAGCTCACCGGCTACGACGACTAAACATCTCGAACTGAAAAGAAGAAGGAAATATTACGGCTCCGAGGAGCATATCTTTGTAAAACTACGGCGTTTCCCGATGCGAGGGAGAGAAGGGATATCATAGAGGAAGAAAGGGACGAGAAGATCCGACAGCAATTGACGCTTCAATTCGATTTTTCTACAATCAATCCTTCCACCGGCTGTCTACATTTCGATACCTATATATATATGTGTGTGTGTGTTGTGTGAGGATGTGCGCGAGTCGTTGATTTTTTAAGCATGCGTATAAACATCAAGCTGGAAACGCCGCAGTAATGTGCAAGAAGCCAAAAAAACAGAATATCCCCCTCCTCTTTAATCATACGAGGCTATGTCGGTGGTCATATCGAACTGATGTCCGATTTGGTAGGGAAAGACTCTATCTCTCCCTGCTTAGTAGATTCCATTCGTACTAGGACTGTTAGTTGGAGGAACATTATTGAGAGGAGGAGACACTTACAACTCGACCGTCATCATCTCCTGTGTAGACGCATGTTGGCATTGGGCTGATGCACGTTATGCCTGCCTCTGTGTTGCCACCCTTATCGTTCTTATAGTCGACATGGTCAAGCTTTCTGAGGAGCTCAAGCGTCCATCGACTGCCGACGATACTGCGTCGCCAGACATTGACTCTACCGCGCTTGTGGCCCGTGAAGATCAAGTAATTGTCGAGCCATTCGTTTCCAGCGCCTTCGTAAAAAGCACATGAGTGGATGTAGTCGTCCTGCTCAAAGCAGACATTCTGTTCCAGAAGGAGTGTGCCGTTGAGGGTGTACAGTATCACGTTAGGTCCCGAGCAGAGAAGAATCTCACCCGAAATATCGTTGATACGTGCACACTCGACAGGTCGAACCAATGGAAGCTTTCGAATGAACGAGAGTCTGTTCAGATCCCACAAGAATGCTTGTCCATCTGCAGAGGCAGTCAAGAGCGTGCTGAACGCTTTGCTGACGGCAATTGTTGTGACAGGTGACTTGTGTCCAAAAAGACTGGACCTCGGCAGTAGCTCAACCGGCTTTCCAGGTAAAGTCTGTAGTGCATATACCGAAACAACACAGTCCTCTCCAGCAGTGATCAAGGTTTTGGAGTCGGCAAAACAAGCACATGAGATCTGGCCAATGTGGAGGTTCTCAAAGAGTCCAGCAGGCTTTGTTGAGTCAGCGACGGGACCAGATTGAGGGACAAGTTTACGCATTACCTTTCGATTGTCGCTGAAGAAGAAGCGAATGCTATTGTCTGCGAATCCCCATTCAAGGAATTTGTCGTATGGTGGGAAGTTGAGGCGGAATGGAGAAGCGCACAGCAAGCGGTCGAGTTTGAAGGCGTGGATGAGGGAGGCTACTCGTTCGTGGCTTTCTGTTATATCGGTTAGTGATATCTGGGTTCAAAGTAAGCAGAGCTCTTACCAAGGAGTGGATGTGGTAGGCAGCCCAGCGAAAACACACTGCTGTCTAATCGTCTAACTGGACTCTTGACGTGTTCTCGAGCAGGATGCGACTTCATGAACACTTGATGAGGCGTCTGTCCAAAGTTATGAATCACACCAGCTAGAATAGCTCTCTCCTTTGCATCTGTGATGCTGTCCAGATCCGTTGCACCACGGTACGAGAGATGATGAAACACGTTGAGGTTTTCCACAGCTGCTTCACCTCGTTGCTTGTAACCAAAGACCAGATCAATCCACTGGTGTAGGTTTTCGCTCACATACGGACTTTCAAGCGCTTCTCTGTGTTTGGCGATGAAGATCCTCGGGTCACCCTTGGCCCATGGCGGAAGCTCAACGTGGTCGACCTTAACGCCGTTGCTTTCGCGATTGCCAAAGTTGTAGCCGTTGACGTTGGTCAGGAATTCAGGGAGACAGTAGAACTCGGGGATGAGCTCTCTGACATCAGCCTTGTTCTTGCAAGAGGCTGATTTCCAGGCTTCTGGGATCGACTGGAACAGACGGTCGGCGTGGTCGAAGCTTCCGCCTTGCAGCAGGATGTATGACTGAACAAATGGCGGTAGACGGATCAGGTATGATGAGACAATCATGGCAGAAGAGTAGTGTGTACCATAGTGGAAAGGAATCTCTCCAATCTCTGCCAATGCATTGTAGCTCTCAACGAAACCTCCCACTCTATTCGGTGTCTGGGCACCCATTGGCTTTGACAGATCGCGGAAGGTGTTGGGATCATCAAGGTCCAAGTCCTCGCTTGTATAGTCAGCCAGAACCCAGGGAAAGACTGGGTATTGAGTCAGATCATTGAATGTCCTTCCAGCCATAGTGTTGACCATCATGAGATAGTGAAAGTTGGAGATCTCGCCCTTCTGCCATTTCTTAAGGAGAGGGTTCCAAGGCGAAGAGTTGAAGAATGTGCCAAACTTGGACCCGAATCCTTGAGGCGACTCGTCAAAGACCTTGAGAGACTCCAGGCGCCAAGCATCTTCAGGGTTCGGAAGCGTGTTTGCGCCGCTTGTGTGGGGTGCCTTGCTGAGCATTTTCACGAACAGGTTATCTCGAACCACAGGGTTGATCGTGGTCAAAAGATAGCTTCGGCCATCTGTGAAGAACACCTCAATCGCAACGTCTCGAAACAGGAACCGGCGCTTCGAAATGCTGATAACATCCTGCCATCGCCAATGCCTCGATTCCTGCTCCTTGTTGTTCTGTCGCTTCTCAGACGTCTTGGCGTCCGTGACGATCTGAGAGAAAGGATCGCGCTCTTCGGGGGGAGCCTGCCAGACATTGACAATGTCGCCGTTGGCACACTGGAACACGTTGTCCATTATGTAAAGGGCATCCTTGCCTATTATGAGGATCCCCTCACATGCTTCCAGTCCGATGATGCGTGAGATATTGTATGCGGACTGAACCTGGTCTCCACGCTCCAATCGTCGCATCACTTTGCGGTTCTTGTCCTCGAAACCTTCGTCTCCTTCGTTGGGATCATTGGGATCGTCCACAAGCTCAAAGTCATCCTCAGGCGCAACACCAGAGCTGGGTTGCTCGCCTGGCTCGGTGGATTCTGGCTCCTCTGTGAATTGAGGCTGTTCAGTATTCCCATCCAGAGCCGATGCAGCGCTTGGTTTCGTTGGCGTCACAGCAGAAGCCTGGATCGAAGGAGCTGGACTGGCCGATGTATTGATCCGGAGAGTCTGTAGCACCTCGCTCGCCTTCCTCTTCGGCTGATACTCATCCTTACTGATCGTAAAATCCGGTAGGACCCTCAGCCTCATTCGATTTCGTCCTTCTGTGCGATCAAGCTTCCACTTGGGCGTAGCTGCCTCACTGAACACGGCACCAGGCCTCATAAGATCCCGCTCCATCTTGGTGTAAGCTGCGCTTAGGAATACTAGGTCATCTTGTTGGTCCTGCATGAGTCGCTGATACTTGAAGTACTCAGAGTTGTAGATGCTTTTCATCCAGGCGCTGTTACCAATATCGTGACTGATGAGAATCTTCTCTGTACTGATGCTCTCCGCATGCAAGGATCTGAGCTTGTCTTTGCGCTTTGCGAGACGAACTTTGGCTGTCTCCGAAGTTCGCACGTTTTCTAAACTGACGAAATCCTCCCATGTTTTGGACATACCGCCAAAGAAGAGGACATCAAGTGATGGGCGGTGCTTATCAACCCAGTCAACGAATGATTCATCATCCACACCTGTCAACTTTTGAAAGTCCTTCGTAAGTTGCTTCTGGTCTGGCGACATGCAAGAGCGGATTAGCGTAGCAGATTCCTCTGGCTTCTGCACCAAGATAATGCGTAAGAAGTTAGCTGCCGCAATACGAAGGGGCATCTTGTCGCCAATGAGTTTCGTGTAGAGCTGGTACCAAAAGAGTTTGAGGAACTCATCCTCGCTGGTAAAGCACCCGAGAATTGACATCTGCCAGTAGACCATCTTGTCCATAAACTGCTTGGCCTCCACCAAAGTGGTTTCTTGATTGTCAAGATCTGATAATCTCAAAAGAATGATCCTGAGTAAACAGCTTCGGATTGTGGCGACAGCCTGGCTGCAAAGTCGGACACTCTTGAGGTTCGAAATATCAGGACGCTGCAGAAATTCGAGGAGCATGCCAACAAAGTCAATCATAGCTTCGGCGCCATTCATGAACCAGCCTTCAAAGATGGCCTCCGACATATGTGTGCAGAATCGAGAGAGGTTGGTCAGTACACGAGGCTCGCATATTGCTTTCTGATTGAGCTGAACATTATTCGTCAATTGGGCAATCACATGCTTCAAGATATAAGACTCAAAGTACGCTTGGTGTTCACGGAATCCAGGAGGGACTTTAGTGAACAGGCCAAACCCTGGGAAATCTTTCCGCGCGAGAAGCTGGTCCATGAAGACATTCACCACCAGCTCTAAGAGTCCATCCAAGATATCGCTACTAGGCTTCTTGCTCGGTGCTGATCGCAATGAAGGCAGCGCTGGGTTCAGTCGAGCTGGACTGGGCCCAACCGGTGATTTTTGTTGGGTGAGTAGGATAAACGACGAGGCTCTCCGCAGTGGTGTACCCTTTGGTGGTGTTGACTGAGGCGACGGCACCGGATCCACGCTTGTTGTTCGTACAATAGGCGTGGCATTGGAAGCACTACCACTAATTGGACGAATGATAACATCAGTCCCCTCAAACGTCAGCGCCGTATCGCCAGAGTTTAACTCGGTTTCGGGTGTCACCGCATCGGCGCTAACGATGACTGGGTAGAGTGCTGAGAGTAGCAGTCTCACCCATTCTGAGTTCAAAGCAAAGTCCCTGAATTCCGTTGAGCGCGCGTGGAGATCCGAAAGGAAGCGAATAACAGTATGTAGGACGCTAGCATAGCTTGCAACTCGCTCACTGTCTCGCGAGAAGTTGGAGCGTGTCTCAAGGGCAGTGGCCAAGTTCATGGAGCTTGCTCGCGGGCGTAGTTCAGTGGATGATGCGTGCTTCTTAAGCGCGAAAGATGGGTCTATATGTGTTGCCGGCGAGTCTGGATCATCCTGATGTCTCATCACATCCTTCAGGCCATGTTGTAGCATGGCAGTAATGACGGACAATGAGTCTGGGTATACGACTTTTCGCTTGCCGAATGTCTCCAAAAGACTGAAGAAGTCGAAATTTCTGTCAAAGTTGATCTCAGCCACATCGTAACCAAACAGTATACTGAAGCAAATGGGCCACAGAGTTGGCATATCCCAAAATCGCTTGAGTCTGTTTGACATGATGATGAAGCCTCCCGACTTTCCGGCGAATTTCGAGGTATAGTTCGAGCCATGGGTAACGAGGAGACGCGCCAGGATCTTGCAACCGTGGACAACGACCTCCGGATCGTCTTCAGCCAGTAAGTACAACAGCCACTATAGAAATTAGTAAAGAAGAGGCCGCCAGAGCGACTTGCTCACCTTATTTGTTACAGTACGAGCAAACTTCTTGATGTGCGTTGTGTTGCCCTTTTCACACAGAATGCGCGAATACAAGCTAAGAACCTTGACACCAAGCTGCTTCTTAGTCAAGAACTTCAACCCAGAGGCAACCGCAGCTGAGGTGGGATCGGTCGGCGTGCCTCGTCGTCGTGGAACTGGAGTGCTTGATCTAGATATGGCCGAAAGAGGTCGTGGAGTTCGTGGTAAAGAAGAAGGTTGTGAGTGGAAGGCGTATGTGATGAAAAGAGACAGCGATCGCATGACCTCTTGGCTAAAGTTGGACGCTACAAGAACTTCGAAAGCGCCCATGAAGTGAGATATCGTGTCTTCTGATACAACCTCTCCTTTCATGGCATCGAGCAGCCTCTTGACAATTCCTGGGAACGATCAGCACGATTCGCAAAGTGTAGACATAACATACTCATCCTTATCAGTCTCCGACTGTTAAATTCGTGATACTTGCTCTTAACTGCGAATGTCACGAACTGTTTATAGTAAAGCTCTTGGATCCGAGGCGCCGACTTTCGCCAGATGTCCAGGTCAATGAGCAAGATGCGATACGCAAGGGGGTTGATGATGAAAGACTCCATTGGTTCTGTGTGGTTATATCCAACGAAGCCAAGGATGAGGCTCAGTAGTTGAAACGCCAGCCGATCGCGGTCCTCGTTAGAAACCTGGAGACGGGTGACAGTTGAGTCGCCACTGCTGCGGTCATAGCCTAGCTTGACGCGGAGAAGCATCGCCAAAATTCCATATCCATTATCCTTCTCGATTGCCTCACTGTTCCTCCAGCTTTGTCGAATGCAGTAAAACAGCATTTCTGCCGATCTCACTGTCTCTTCTATTGACGATGCTCGCTCAAACAACTTCAATGCCAACGGAGTGAAACCAGCAAGCCGCCATAGGTTTTCGTCCAAGTACGATGGCACAGCGACTATGGGATTGCCTCGGAATTGCAGAAGGCCTTGAACTCTAAACAAAGAATCCGGAAGACTTGGCACCGCACAATTGATGGCTAGAGGAGCACCTTCTTGGTTTGATGCTCGGAAGAGATTGCGAGCACAGTTTCGCGGCAATGACCTCAACAGTCCTGTGTCATAAAATTGCACATTTTCTGGGAATGTGGCTGAAGGAAGAATGCTGAGGAGGATCTTGGACTCTGGTAACAATGAACCTGCTTTCTCACGGACAGCCCTTATAATGTCCGAGGTCTCGCCCTTTCCAGGATGTGCGATCTCATTTCTGAGTCCCAAGGTGGCTGATGCCTCATAGGTCTGAAAGCCTCCTAAGCTATCCTGGAAATTGCCCTGGTATCGCGGCCCAAGACCATAGTGGACTGCCAAAAAGTCATCACTCAAGGCATCTTCGAACAGATGCGCCGAGGCAAGCGACCATCGCGAGAACACAAGTCCAGGTCCTATTTGGTTCGAAAGGTCTTTGGGCGTACCAATGAAGGCCTGCACTGGGTTCGTCTTGTTCTGGTTCGAGTTGAACGACGCAAAGCTATCGTGCGCGCCATTTGACAAAGGTGGGAGATGGGGATAGTTGGAGCGAATTTGTTCTGAGAATTCACCATTCACATATAGTGACGCCTTGCTGGTAACTAATGCCTTTGGTCGGCGATGCACAATAGCAATGTGATACCATTTCTTCTCTTTGAAGGAAACAGACTTGAACCTGACACTAGGTTTGTTGGAGGTAACAGATGTTTGAAGGATAAAGTTGTGAGTATCCCTCTCAAGATACATTAGCAGAAAGCATGCTTGTGTGGAATCAAAGACACCAAATATGGTTGTGTGTGCAGTAGGATCGAAGCTGTCTATTCGAATCCACGCTGTAAACGTGTAACCCGCACTAGACTGTGGTGGAAACGATCGACCAAGACTCGCCAATTCAAGGGAAGAATGGCCGTGCAATGAGAGATCGAATTGGAAGAATGGGGGGCCGGAATGCTTTGATGTCATCTGTAAGCAGAACTCGGACGCTTCAGAACCAGGCCTTGATAAGAGGAATTGTGTATCAGCAGGTTCATTGACACCCAAAAACATGAGCATTTTGCAGATCCCCAAAACCTTCTCTCGCTCAGGTGGGCTAAGTGCTGAATCGACATTGAAGGCGACCCGTAGGAATTGTGACAAGGCACCCGTGGAATGGACGGCAGCGCGGTTATATATAGAAACGGCGATAATGCTGTGAATTGTCTCCAGGACGAGTAGAGAGGCGGGGTTTGCGAGGCCATCTTTCATTCGAGGAATGGCCATCCAGAAGCTGACAACTGCTCTCAGAATTTCAGGATGCCGTATTATGGTCTTAGCATTGACAACCTCCTTCACACCAGGTGTAATATTTTCGGCAGACTTGGCCAGCACAAGATCCCATTGTTCTTCAGCGCTATCATCCTCTTCTTCTTTTGGGGAATTCTCGTCGTCGGGTCGTAGTGATTTCGCGATTGATTGGCATAGAAGATCGAGGGCTTCGTCATCGAGGGAAAAGGCGAGCAGCTTGCCAAAGACATGGCAACTTATCCAAGCATCAGGCTCAGCCCCGCCGAGTCCTATGCTTGCGATAACTTGTTCTAAAGCCTCCCAACCGCCTCCCTCGACTCGATATCGAAAAAACCGTCGGTTCCCTGAATGTCCGCGTAGCGCCCCCGAGAGCAGGTTGAGACAATCTCCTAGCAGCTTAAACAGAGCAAGCATGTCCGCATCACTTCGCTTATCGGGGTCGTAGTAGCCTGAGAAGGCTCGCAGCAGATTGAGTATGGTTTGGAACCCATCGGCGTGTCGAAAGTCATCTTGAAGGACGGGCGAGTGCGTCGCAGAAATATGCTGTATAATATGTCGGAGTTTCCGTAACAATGGCGGTATTTGAGGGTATCCGTCTTGCTTGTGTAGAGTCGTATCGAGGTTCAGGGCTTCGAGCAAGCCCTTTATTATCTCGAAGGACTTGCTGTTCGGAGGGTTTGAGGCCGAGGTGGACGACCGGTATCTTCTTGGTATTGACGCCATTGTGTGGATTGTTTTATCACGGGTTCATTCCAGAAGCAACCTTTCCCCCTGAGCCCTTCAAGGGTCCAGGCCGTTATCAGTCGTCGTAGGCATCGAAGAGTAAGATTTAGAACTTGTTGGAGCTACCAGCGCGGGGCGCATGAAGCTCTCTCGCAGGGGAAGGACAGCGCACAGAACACGGCCACGGGGCTCGGCGATTTGTCAAGAAGATCGGCGGGGGGTATCGGGACTCAAACTCGTCCAACAAACTTTGAAGCTGAAAAGAAGCGAAGGTGTCTTGAAACAAACGGTCACGACTGGAGCCTGGACTACCTGTGCTCAATACTGTAACTCGGGGTCAGCCTTGGAGGTGTGGCTTGGCTGTGGCGAAGGCGGCCCCTCACTCCAGTCAGTGCCACTACTTTTGAGCGGATCGCCTGAGCTGACGAAGCTCGAGTCACGATGTTGGAGTGACATGAACGCGTGCACCTGATGGAAACCTCCCTACCTCCACACCTGCATAAGGAGGAGGGTTTCAATGTGAGGATTTTGAAAAAGATCAACTACATCGGTCCACTCATCGTGAATTTTGGATATAATGGTGTTGATACTCGAGACATTGTCTTGTTTGAAACGCCCTGTCTCGGTGACGTCGATATTTGGTTCAGGGTAGCTCGTACGAACATTTAGCATGTCATGCAGATGCCATGAAGTTGTGTAACCACTGTCCCTGCTATTTTCGTTGTAAAATTGAGATGCAGAACTATGTAAATTTGTCGCTTTCTTGTAAATCATGTCCTTGTCGTGTCACTTTGATGATCGATCTTGCATAAACACACCATATCTAGTAGAATGCTTGTTAAATGGAAGATGGATGCTCTGAAGTCAAGACTATGATAAATCTGGGAAGCATCATGAAGTGTAGAATAAGACAGACAACTTGCGGCCGTAGATTCTGTGTATAAATGTTCCCAGACAATTATTTTGGCTACCTTATTTACGATAGGCTGGGCAACATGCTTCAAATGCGACATTGGCCTCAAATCAGGGTCTTGCTGCTCAGCTCCAGGGTGCATGACTCTATAAGCAAGGCGGGTTATAGAACCATGGACTTAAAAAACAAGGCCGATTTAATATATCAGGTATCTCACTTCTGTGTTGCTTTCGCCTAAGCATTGACTTAATTCACAAAACTTACCTTTACGGAGTACAACGGTAGCTAATCATCATCATAAATAGATCAGGAGCTTTGTCGATCATGAGATAATTGAAACCATAGATGTTGCGAGATCCGTTAATCCTTATCTCAAACAGGTAGGCATCAGCTTATCTACTGGATAAAGAATTGATAATCAGACAATTTGTTGAGCAGCTCGGTCGTCCGACGCCTAGGATGAGCTACAAGTGCTGCTTAATGGCGTTATCTGAGCCGGCGAGATAACAAATTGCTGCCGATACTTGAGAGTGGAGAGCTCCCCGAGAGCTATGTACCAGATGCAGTCGCGCTACGCATGCGTATGTACCTCACCCGAGCTTGGAGCTCAAGGTGCCTGGCGTGCATTGACAGAGAGCAAAGCACTGGCCAACGTTAAGGCCCAGATGTTCTGGGTGCCTGGTGAGATGATGAATGGATACCGTGAAATGGCTTATCAATTTCGCATAGTGAATCATGACGTCTACTCTGCCGTGTTGTCTTTCCAAGGAATCGAATCTCCCCAAGACAAAAGGTCACTTTATCCCTGGGAACGGACTGGGATGGTGAGGCGCTGCCGGCGTTGGCTTGGAGCGAACAGCGCTTGAATTGAGACATGGGCATGCTACACTGGGCACGTGCCAGGGACGTCGTCTGACTCGATGGATCAGGCGGATTAGGTCAGTGGAGACCAATCGGAGCCAAGTTCCTCCCCGCATTCTGCGTTTTAGCACTGGGTAGAGAGACACCTGTTTTTGGCTGCAAACACCGCAAACTGGAAGGTACCTGACTTGTTGAAGCTCACCCTGTCTGGGTGGATCTTGGTTTCGGCGCGAGCAGGATACTTTGATCTGCCTGAGGTAGCACAGTGTGAGGGAGCTTGCGTATTCATGATGAACTGTATCTGTTTATGGCTGAGTAACTGTAATGGATCAGCCTTGAGGAGCCAATACTCCGCTGAGATGAAGATACGAGCCGGGAACATAATGGAAAGGACACATGATAACCTGTGAAGTTTGATAAAAAGGTTGAATCGTCAACGAATAAGCATGCATGAGAAGTAAATCTTGCTCTCAACCTTGAGTACGGTGATGTCGTGTTCGCTCTCGTTACCGAGAGCCTATCCATGAGCCATGACTCGAAACGAGGCGGACAAACACGACCGGGTTGTCAGCCTTCGTCAACATGAGGCAATCACTCGCCATCAGTTGACTCTCAAACGATCAGAAGCGGTGAATAGGTGTTCGCATAATCGCTGCATCTCCTTGAATCTCAGTAGAAACGACCATGACAGGCTCCTCATCTTCATCATGACCATTCCTCGGGTCAAGACGGCTGAACTGTAGCCCGCCTCGGCCTTCTGAACTCAGTGCATGGCCAAACTCTCACACGGCCCGTCATGAGAGCTAAGAGGTACCTGGCCCAAACAGGTGCCGTTATCGCATTGCCTCGGTGACGGCCATTGGTCCTTTAGCACGTGCGCTAAACCATATTCGGTCCTCAGCCACTGTGTTATCGCCCATCCTAGCGATGGATGCGTCACACCCTCCTGCCGGTTCCCCCAGGCCCGCTGAGGCAACACTGGAGCTGTCGCACGCTGCTCGTGCTTTGCTTATCTACCCCAGGTGCTGCCGCCATCGCTTCTTCTTCCTTTCATCATCTCATCCATATCCATCATCTCTCTCCCCATCCTTTGAAGTATCGATCTCGTCTGATTCCATCTATTCAGACGGTCGAGGACATCAGTTTGTCCAATTGTTTTCTGTTTTTGAGTCGCAGGTAGACCAAACACAAGCTTTGTCGCTTCAGCTTCGTCATTGCGCCTTTCGTCACCATGAAATCCGCTCTCACCCTCTCTATGGCGGCTGTCGCCAGCGCTGCCTCCTTCAGCGTCGGCACAGTCCACGACAAGGCCGCTCCCATCCTGAGCTCCATCGATGCCGAGACCATCCCAGACTCGTACATCATCAAGTTCAAGGACCATGTTGATCATGCCGCTGCCAGCGACCATCACATGTGGGTTCAGGACACACACAAGCAAGGCGAGACTGAGCGCCTCGAGCTGCGAAAGCGCTCCATTCCTTTCACAGACAAGACCTTCTCTGGCTTGAAGCACACCTTTGACATCGGTGATGCCTTCAAGGGCTATGCTGGCCACTTTGACGAGTCCATGATCGAGAAGGTCCGAAACCACCCTGACGTAAGTATCTCCGATTATGCCTCATGATCATTAGTAGCTAACATCAACCAGGTCGAGTTCATTGAGCGAGACACTCTTGTCCACACCATGGTCCCTGTTTCCCAGAACATGATCACTGAGGACAAGTGCGACGGCGAGACCGAGCGACAGGCTCCTTGGGGTCTTGCCCGTATCTCCCACCGCAACACCCTCAACTTCGGTACCTTCAACAAGTACCTCTACTCTTCCGATGGTGGTGAGGGTGTCGATGCCTACATTGTTGACACTGGTACCAATGTCGACCACGTCGACTTCGAGGGCCGTGCCCACTGGGGTAAGACCATTCCCTCTGGCGATGCCGATGAGGATGGCAACGGTCACGGTACTCACTGCTCCGGTACTGTCGCCGGTAAGAAGTACGGTGTTGCCAAGAAGGCCAACGTCTATGCCGTCAAGGTCCTCCGATCTAACGGCTCTGGATCCATGTCCGACGTTGTCAAGGGTGTTGAGTTCGCTGCCACCAGCCATCTCGAGCAGAAGAAGAAGGCCAAGGACGGCAAGCGAAAGGGCTTCAAGGGCTCCGTCGCCAACATGTCTCTTGGTGGTGGTAAGACCCAGGCTCTCGATGCTGCCGTCAACGCTGCCGTCCGCACTGGTATTCACTTTGCTGTCGCCGCTGGCAACGACAACGCTGATGCCTGCAACTACTCCCCCGCTGCTGCTTCTGAGCCCGTCACCGTCGGTGCCTCTGCTCTTGATGACAGTCGTGCCTACTTCTCCAACTACGGAAAGTGCACTGACATCTTCGCTCCCGGTCTGAACATTCAGTCTACCTGGATCGGATCCAAGTACGCCGTCAACACCATCTCTGGTACCTCCATGGCCTCTCCCCACATTGCTGGTCTCCTCGCCTACTACCTCTCTCTTCAGCCCGCTGAGGACTCCGAGTACGCCCTTGCTTCCATCACTCCCAAGAAGCTCAAGGAGAACCTTATCTCCGTCGCCACTGAGGATGCTCTCTCCGACATTCCCTCCGACACCCCCAACCTGCTCGCCTGGAACGGTGGTGGCTGCAGCGACTACAAGAAGATTGTTGAGGCTGGTAGCTACAAGGTCAAGGCTGCTCCCTCTTCTCGCGTCGAGGAGATCAAGCACGCTGTCGAGCAGGAGGTCAACCTCGTCTCTGGTAAGCTGACCACTGGTGCCAAGGAGCTTGGCTCCAAGGCCGAGAAGTTCTCCAAGAAGATCCACGAGCTCGTCGATGAGGAGCTTGAGGAGTTCCTTAAGGAGCTCAACCTGTAAGATCTATAATCTTTTCACTGGGTGCATTGGGTACACATTATGTTGGGATTACGGATTGTTATGGGTATTTTCGTTTGGGTTACATGACATTGATAGGGGCGCTTGCTCTTCTAGATGACCAGTTGTCATCACATTGTGCGCTTGGATGCATGGGTTAGTCCATGGGGCAGGCTAGATTTAGGCTTGCTCAATTACAATACATCTCCTTATTACATGATCAATTTTCTGCGTCGTGACGTTTGCTTTCTGTGCTGTTCATGTGCGTGTTGTTATCTGACCATCGCCGATACGGCGGGCACCCGAGGGAGGGTAGGTGCTTTGGAGGTGCTTGTGCCAGAGTTAACGCTCTTTCGTTGTTGCTCACCTGCGAATAGTTCCTTCCATCTTCGAACGATACAAATGCCCTCCCGTTCCTTCCTCATGTTTACCTCAAGTGTGTCGAGTCATTCTTTGCCATGCCTGTCTCTCGTGCTACCTATTCATATGATGCCATTACCAACAAGGCATCACTCTATCCTTCATATTGTTGTTTTCGTGTCTACAGTCAGCCTTCATTTATACCAAACTCTTATTTGCAGTTGCAGATCCGAACATTTATGAGAAATGCTGCGACGTAACAGCTCTCGAAAGAAGAATCGCCGTCCGCTGAGTCGAAGCAAATCGACCAACTCTGTCACCCGCAGTCCCATGCGCGATCTTGAATCCATCA
Organism: Fusarium siculi; assembly: GCA_019843635.1. Classification (NCBI taxonomy): domain Eukaryota; kingdom Fungi; phylum Ascomycota; class Sordariomycetes; order Hypocreales; family Nectriaceae; genus Fusarium; species Fusarium siculi. The sequence goes on along the minus strand of JACDIX010001072.1, from coordinate 13,953 downwards.
ATCCTGCCAGGGCTGAACGAGATGCCAACATCGCTGCTGTAGTCTCGTATCAACGAGCTCAAGATAGGGATAGTAGTGAGGGAATGCCACTCCCACGGGACCCTGCGAGCTTCTATCCCGACAGGAGTGATGGCACTGGCAGCGTCATCAGACACAGCCCAGAGCGGACTGACAGTGCTCTGAGCGGCCATGGCAGTTCAAACATCGCTCGCAAGAAAAGCGTTCGCTTTACCGGGCCGTCAGCTCACCCACGCAGAAATTTTGCATCGAGAGCGAATGGTGGAAGAGATTCTCCGACAAAAGCAACTTCCGCGATCCATGCTTTCGGGAAAGCAAACGCCAGACCCTCATCCACGCTGTCGTTCCATAACGAACGACCAGATAACTTCTCTCTTACCCGACGTTACCTAGAGACGCTGCAGCCACCCGACTCGTGTTACCACCCAGAAGAAGATGCTGCTTCGATGGATGTGTCCTACAAAAAGGTTAGGAAGTCCCGGTCAATGGTGACTTCCTCGCATGCAGAGACAGGGACAATTTCTAGTAAGACTTGGTCTGCAAGGACTCGCCAGCAGCCTATAGTTTCTCGATGTCTGCCTGCGAACAGCGAAAATGAACAGCTAAAGGCTGCGATGCCCCCCAATGCGAGTCTCAGAGCCTCTACATCAATGAGCTTCCTCAAAACCCGGCGACGGCTGGCGGCGCCACGGTCAAGCAGCCATGCTGATGATCATGATCTGGCAGTTCAACTTGCTAGAGAGAGATTCCGACAGATACAAGAACAAGATGCGAAAAAGAGTCAATCGTCTTCTTTGCTACGCCCAAAGCACACACAAAGCGAAGGCTCTCCCTTCCGGAAGTCGATGCGCAATAGCAGCAACAACACGGCAGTCTCGGCCCTTTCTACTATCTCCAGTTCAAAGCAGAGAGGCATCCGAAAGACGGCGCGCAAGGTATCTCATGGGCTCAGATCCCGACTGCGAGGGCTGTTTGGCAGAGGAAAGAGTTCCGAGGACTCAGACCAGCATGAACACGAACAAGGCGCGGTGGAGAAGGATTCGGATGCAGAAAGTTGCTTGCAGATTAGGGATGCTGATTTGACCGAAGAAGCATCCATGTTTCAGGTTACATCGCATGTGCCTTCTCTGCACGCCGTACCGTCCAACCAACAGCTCAGATCTCGCAAAGGCAGCGTTGAAAGCTTTGGAGACGGCGACCAGCATATTCCAGATGACAAGTCTCGCGTCACCAGCTGGACGAACTCGATGACAAATACAGTGACAAGCCATGGGACTCTTGGAGACTGGGAGAGGCAGCGCCTCTCTGTGATCAAAGAGAATGGTACGCATATTCCTTCATCAGTTCGATCGATCGAATACCTGGAGCAGCAAACTAGAGACATGATTGCAGACATGTCGGTTGACAGCGAACGTGTCTACTCAGCCCTTATGGAGCGACTTGCACGCAAGGAGCCGACGGATAGGGTCTTGCAGTCTCAGCCAGGCTCTGTCAAATCCAGAGGAACGAACACCGGAGATAGTGATGGTCAACCCACCAACAGACAATGGGATTGCCCCACCATTCGGTGCGTTCGGCCTGATGATAACGTTTTCAGGGACAACGGAGGTCATTCTTCTCGAAGTTCAAGCTTAGCCACTGAGGTCCCCGAGCACGAGAACAAGCACCAGCCCGAAGCCGGCCACGCATCTACAGTCGAACACACGGCTGCATTGGATTGGAGCGACGATAGGACTCACTCTGAAAGCGAGCGTACTAGTGTTCTACTCCAGGGCCTGGAACTACACAGGACGATCACCCAAAGGAGCTCTGCATTTTTCGCAAGTCCTTCTTGTCAATCGTTCCACTCCCTAAGTCCTTATCGTCGCGCTCTAAGAGCAAGCCAGATGAACTCTGAAGACGAACAAGACGCTTTTCAGGGATCAAGGTATCTACATTCGCTATCGACCCTGGGCCTCCCGACGCGTCAAGGGAGCAGCCCATCTTCAGGGAAGGAGTTGCAAGTGGGGGATGCAGAAAGTGTTTACTCTTGTACGGGCGATGATGCAAATCTGGTGCATTCAGCTTCGGAGAACACCATGGGACAGAATGGGACCTGCATCTATAATGATCCCGTACCACCGCCAGAAGTTCCTGCCAGACTATCACGCCGTCAACACCAACGAGATACATCTACAGCGAGTTCTGTAGAATGGAAGACCTGGCTTAGCTCAAAAGTGTCACAGCTCGAAGCACCTTTGACACCCACAAAGCGAGAGAAATGGAACGACGTACTTCCAACACTGGGCCATGTTAGAGAAAACGCTTCTATAGGCTCAACGCCTGAGCACTTCGCACCTGCGAAGGATGCGGCAACGAATCGCAGTCCTCTGAGCAACGTCAAGGGCAACGCGCAAACCTTTCAAGGTGGAGGCAGTCCGACAAGACCAACGCGTCAAGTCTTGATAGGATACGACGAGAATGCAACGCCGAGTTACAAAGCCAATACTTATACCAAGGAGCGGCCCCCATCTATACCGCCAAGGAGCATGTTGCGAGCGGTGCCATCTCTGCCAAGCGTCGGCTCAAGAGGATACATTCCAGACACAGGTTTGGTGAAGGAGATACCGCGAATGCGATCACTAAATACAATAGGACGTCTCAATTCGACCCCGGAGGAATCTATCAACAAGAGGCGGTCCCGGACACGAGTCACTGGTTGGCAAGGCTCACCAACCAAGTCAAGCCCGGGGGTTCGTGCCCTTACAAATATCCAGCCTCCTAGAACCGGATCACCTGCTCTTCGAGGAGACTCTGGCCTGAAGTACCCGATCAGAGCTCCGACAATAGAGAGACAGCCAGGAGCCACGATGAGGGATCGAGAGTCTGATGCTCAAGCCATGGGCAGCAAGACGATGGTGGACCTGTTTTTGAGTAGCCGGCAGAACCAAGGAGATGGTAGAAGTAGTGGATTTGGCAGTTCACCAGCGGCATTTCTTTGAATGCCACATGTGCGAGTCGTTGAAGTAACCCGGTATGGGAAGAGTAATGTTTAGTGAAGGAGTGGACAGTTATGCAGCAGCAAGGCATCAATACTCTTGTATATATCTTAGCTGAGATGTCATTGACTGCAGGTTTTTCCCCCCCGTATCAAGACATGCCTTTAGACGCAAGCTCATTGAGACAATATTGCGGAATGATCCCACAAACTGTATAGCATTAATTGAGGCCGGATACTTGAGTCACGGGGTCAATTAAGGCATCGCGAATGCATCTGACGTGAGGTTTTGATGATATGAAAAAGAACGTGTATTACTATTAGTGCCTACTTATCCTGGTCGAGCGGACAGACGTGAACCTCCCAATACTTGGCATACTCCTTAGGAAAACTCTTCTCCCTCTCCTTGCTAACCCACTCCCCATACTTCTCATGCGTAACCGCCTCATCCAGCACGCCATTCTCCTTGTTCGTCTTTGTAAACTCCAAAAAGTCCATCGTGACTTTAACATACTCCCCCAACGCCTTCTTCACATCCGCCGTAGCGCCAGTGGCAAAGTTGAGCAGCAATGGCTGTAGGAGGGGTGCATCGGTTACACTGGGATGAGCTGTTCCAATGCTGGTGAGAAACCATGCTGAACCGACTTTGTCGCGCACGCCACGGACGAGCTCGAGAACTGTGTCGAAGTGAGGACGGCCGAAGAAGATACTGTGGGTTTTGGACCAGGAGTTGGAGTGTACGACGAGGAGAGGCACGGGGATATTGGTGTTGAGTTGACCGCTGGATTTGCCAGGGTCGAGAGCGATACCGCCGATGGCGGGATTTGCAGCGGTGGTGTTTGCTGTTTTGAGGGCCTGGAGAGCGCCTGTTGCCCCGTAAGAATGGCCGTTGATGGTCAGGTGCTTGAAGTCCAGCCGATCCTTCCATCCATCCAATGTGCTGCCTTCACCACGAGAGCTCGAGGCGAAGATATCCTTGCCCTTACCGTCATTGACATCCTTCAGGACTCGAATAGCCTGCATGATCTCTTCCGTGCGAAACGCAAGCTGCTCTTTCTTGAGCAACGTATCGTTCATAGGCGGCTCGGAAATGAGATCGCTCTCCTTCAAGAGAAACACAGGCCTGTCCTTCTTGTTCTTGATCTGGACCATACTACCGGGACAACTTCCGTCGCGATGTTCAAGCGCAGCGATGACGTGGCCCCGACTGGCGAGTTCACCGAGATAGTGCGTGTAGTCCGTTCTCGAACTCACAGAACCATGCGAAAACACCATGACTGGAAACTTCTCCCCGTCAGATCCCAAGAGCGGAACGTCCACCTTGGCGGGAATCGTGATACTGCCCACGAGAACCCATAGCGTAAATGTGAAGATGGGTCGGATGATGAAGTTGTTCACCCCCGCGGCGCGCGCATATCCCTCCGCTGTAAGACTCAGCGGTTTCGGCACCCAAGAATGTAGCGTCCCCTTTGACCTGGTGCCCTTAACAGCAGGATAATACACCGTAAACAGCACACTCTCAACCTCAAACGCCGGCTTCTTCGTGCTCTTCAGCAGCGTCTCAGACAAACGCTTCGGTTTCTCAAGCGGAATCTCCAGATCAACGGCCCCTACGTCATGGGGACCGGAATAAGCCGGTAATCGCGACGAGAAGAACGGCTGCCATGTTACAAAGCAGTAAAGCACGTAGACGCCGATAACAGAACACGCGACATATCGCCACGTTAATCTCGGACGGTAAATGTGCCTGAGATATTGCGCGAAGGGTTGTAGAGAGGTTGAGATGCGTGTGAAGATGGTGCTTGGTCGGGGATCGAGCCAGCGCGGTTTAGGCGTTGGTGGATCCATTGTTAGCGGAAGATCAGGGTCGGAGTCTGAGGCGTCTGAGAAGGGGGAGTTGAGGCGGTTGAGTTCGAGGTCGATTGAGTTTTGAGACTGTGGCATTTCTTGAGGGAGGAGGAGGAGGAGGTTGGTGATGAGGGTTGTGAAGTGAAGTGATATGATGCGTTTAGTGAGTGTTTCTTGTTAGTGACTGATGAGGGTGGCGATGACGCAAGCGGGTCTCGTAGCATTCGGCATTTAACTTATCGATTAGAGAGGGGGATTATTCATCAACGATAGAGACGATAGAGTTTAAGGAGTATCTTGACATTCAGAACATGACTAGCTGTGATGAATTATAGGATCTTTAGTGATGGGAAATGGTTTTGTAGTACACGCCTGCTAACATACCTATCATGAAGACCGATCACCGAGTACAGTGTTGAATACAGTATATAAGGACAAATCACACTGGCCTACGATTCCCATGATCAGTCTGGAATTCAATGACCAAAAAGAAACATGAGACATTGCTGAGATAAATGTCCATAGTAAGGCAAAGATGGAAGTAATTGGTGGAAGTGGTCATTATGAACCTGTTACAAGATCAATAGAGTTGCTTCACTGTCAGGCCGTTCATACTCAACGGACTCACATCACTTATCCACACAAACAGCAACACTTCTGCAATGGTATTTTAAGTGAGAAATAATTAATAGAGTCAGACATCATATTGGGGTAGTGATTGCTGAAGAGGCCATGAGATTTAATGCCTCAGTTCGGCTCGCAGTCTGCTCCTGGTTACACCTGTCCAATATTTAGATGAACGGAGTTGAACAACACCAGCTGCGATGTGGAATCTCGTTTCAAACTTGTAGTAAATTGAAATAATACCTTTTGTAACATCTAACTAGTACTGATTTTAGAAACTGACCAAAAAGTGAGAGCTGAGTTAGCAAGCATGACCAGGTGTCGAAGAAAGAGCTGATCTGATTATTGAGGTACTAAGAAATATATTGCAATGATGATGGCCGAAGACAGATTTTGGAATACCCTCAATATCAGCTATGGTCGAGTTTCTGATTGAATGAAACGTGTATGAAATGCGTCCTAGCCCTCCCAGCCATATCGACCTGGAAACGAAGACTGTTGCCGAGAAAGTAGTGATAACTACCCTGAGCTGGACTACTATAAATGATACGTACACAATATTTGCATATGTAACCCTTAGTATATCTTGAACACCCCTTCAAACGTCTATTGGCCAGACACACGCGGGGACTATGTCTTTAGAACCCCGAGATGGCCACAGACTCACAGCTGCCGTCAGAAACCCGGATCATGCTGATGACACAATGATGCTGGAGTAGATGCACTTGACGTATTCATAATTCAAATCACTCATCTGACCGAGAGCAGGGAATCAAAAGTGAGGCCGCAGTCCCCGGGAACAGCACAGCGACATGAAGTGTTGGTCGTAAATACCTCGTTTAGCTATCTCACAAAGTTCAAGAAACCCTGTCGACGATCAAAACGTCCAATTATACCCCGCCACGCATAGACATGTGAGAAACTCAAGTTGACCATGTCGATCCGACACCCGCGTTATTCGCGTCAAATGGGCGCGTACAGCACATAGTGTAGCACTGCGAGGGTGATGATGCACATAGCTTGCAGCGTGTCACCTGTCATTTCTGAAACCCGCTCGATTCACAAACTCAAAAATAATCTCCGCCCTGTAGAATAAGAAAGACGTTGGATTAATCTGGGGCTGATCGACATGGCTGTGAAAGACTGGATGGCATGATATGACCTGACCTAGGGAGGAAAGAAAATTCAGGACCTTGACCCTAAGCAATAAAATTACTTGGGTAAATATAGACCAAGCTTAGGAGACTCTTTACTACCTTTAATTTAACACCTTATATTAAAGGTCTGGTGTTTTCTTGCTCCCCGAGGCTGACCCTACGGATAATATATTACCATCTCCACCAGACCTCGGCTTATTTTACCAGCTCTCGGGATAAGGCATCGACGATCGACAACAGACTCTCGCACTCTATCGCGTGCCAAGAAATTACGTACTCCAGATCGGGTGCGACGTAGGTGAACTCTCTAAGCGATCACATGTACCCCGTCTCTTGGATGCAACCTGAGCTGGACGACATGCGACAATAGTGACACGATTTTACTGCAAGGAACGAAAAGAAAAGGTGTGAGGCATATTTAAAGAAGAGACGGACAAAATAAAGGTATCATGCTCGTTATTACTCCGTGTCATCCGTGGTATTCTGTCGTCATTCTAAATTCCAAGCTATTGGTATCAATGCCCTCCCAAATTAATCCCGTCGATCCGATCTCAGCCCCTCCCGTCAACCTGCACCTCCACATTTCGTACCCGTTTCAGTGGAACACAAACTGAGACACCTAGTCAGCATTAATCTCAATCTCCTGTATCGTTCATTGTTACGTTGTTTCTCTCAAGCTGGGCACTTGAGAGATGCTGCTTCTTCCGCCTTTGAATCCATTGCTGTTGTGGTAATTTGAGGGTATTTGCTGCAATGTTTGTGACTGTCAAGCAAAGCTTGTATTTCTTGAATTTCGCTTTTTAAGGACCTGATCTTTGACTTGAGGGCTGCGTTTTCAGTCTGGTAGTCTTGGCCACGGGCCGTTGATGTCGCGTGATCTGCTGGAAGGGCCATATTTTTATATTTTGATGATCGTCCGAAGAGGTATATGTATAGAGAAACGTCTCCTCATCTGAGAAAAAAAAGGGACGTGAGCGATTAGATATATAAATTTGTCAGTATCGAATCGTCTACTCATCAACGATCCCATCCCGGGCTAGCAGAAAAAGGACGCAGTCTAGAAACCACTTCGGCCGAGTGGCTCACCGAAAGACTCGCATAAGCATTGTGTCATAAGCACTTCATCGACCCCGTTTTCTAGTGTCAAAGCCAGACTAGTCGTGTCAGTTGGACCCTGCCATTGGCGTGCACCCGAACAATCCCATGGCTTTCTCGATTTAGGTTGAGGGCTATTTCATCTGCCGAGTCAGGCATTTAGGAATCAGATTTCTAAAGTGGTGCGTGGTACTTTTTTTTTTTAAGCCTATAGATCGATGATCCTGGAATTTGGCGTTTACATCCATCCAACCCTTCTAAAGACAAATGTCGCGCCGCTGGCCAATGCCGTGGCACCGGTAAATACAATCAGCGTGCCATAGCCCGTTCCGTATCCACCTGCAGCTTGGCCCTGCCACGGCATTCCCTTTATTAACGCTCCACTTAGCGGGCCAGACGCTATGTTTCCTATCCCTCGTCCTGCTGAGAGGACGCCAAGTACCATGGCGGGATCAAATGATGTTCCGCTGGTGCGGGTGTTGGAGGGCGTTGATGATACCATTTGCATGATTCCGGTCCAGGCTGAAGTGTATGACCCTGCAAAGACGCCGTAGAAGATGCAGAAGACATACAGGATGGGCAGGCTTGTTGAGAAGCCCCAGAGGAGAAATGTGCTCAGTGTTGTACCGGCTGCTGAAATCATGAAGCAGTCTGTAACGTGTAATCGATCTGTGAGAGCGCCCATGGCGACGCAGCCAAAGACTGAAGCGACGTTGACGAGCAGAACCGTAAGCGCAGACGCAAAAGATCCAGCACCAAGGGCCGTCCGAGCGTACGACGGCAGATAAATCCCAGGCAAGAAGAAGCCCAGCGCTTGAGCAATGTTAGCCAGTTGATGAAGCAAAAAGTTTCGCCTCAAAGCAAAGCCCAACTTGAGAGGATTGATATGTTTCGTCGCAGAGTACGGCAACCGCGGCTTGATGAAATACGCCAACGGCAACGTCAACAAGAACAGAGAAACCGCCCAAATTCTCAACGTAGTACGAAACCCGTATTCGTGAAGAAACTTCTCAAAAAGAAGCGGCAACGCAAAGCCCGCGAGGCCTGTCCCAGACCACATTATCCCAAACGCAAAGCCCTTACGCTTGGCGAACCATTCGTCCATGTAAAGAATACAAGGACAGTACGAGATGGAACCACCGATGGCGTAGAGGACGCCTTGGGTGAGGATGAGATGAGTTGTGTTTTGGGAGAATGAGCTTAGGGCGAGGGCGATGCACATTATGAAGAGGCCGATCATGGGAGACCAGCGGCTTTGTCTTGGGTAGAGACGTTGAAGGCTCATTGTGAAGGGGAGGCCGAGATACATGATACCCTGTGGATGTGAGCAGATGGTTATAGAGAGGAGGTGATAGTGCATACCATTGCACAAGTACCGATAACGGCGATGGCCGAGGATCCTTCAAAGGGGGCATTGGTACTGTAGTAGTCTTGGAATACACCAAACGCAAAAGGGAAGCCTATACAGTCAGTCAGTTGATGCATGTCGATAAGTGGCAGCTCAACTCACCCCATGTAAGAGCCTCAACCATAAAAGAAGCCGCCAAGAATAACCAAGCATCCTTCCCGCCATCTACCGGCGGGAGAGAAGAAACTTCATTTTCGTGAGTGCTCGAGAGGTCAAGACCTGAAGAAGCAAAGCCCTCTTCACGACCGGGGTCCTGACGCAGCTCAATTGAAGTCTGGCTCATGGCTGCTACAATTCCAATGTTTGGGCTTTGATATTCGGGGATTAAATTGTCTTATAGCGATGAGGATTAAAGTTGGCCGATGATCGGCGCGCCCTTGATCTGACATTGACATTTCGGGTGGCTTTCGGAGTGGAGCTGGGGCGTGGACTACAATTTGGAGAGCTTGTTGTGACATTTTATGAGATTTTATCTTGTGATGTAGTTGAGGATACGGTGTGTTGAGTTTTTATTTAATTCTCTGTTTCTCTGACTGACTCATGAAGAGTGCTTTTTTGTGATGGAACCAAAACTTGTTGTATAGAGAGACCCTTGATGGTGCAGCAGGAATCCATTGTTGATAGAAACTTCTAGTAAGATTTTGGGATACTTAGATATTGCAATGTCCAATCATCTATACTGATATTATCTGTATTGTCTCTTACTGAAATGCTGAGTTGCGTCATCTGGGATTCAGGTGAATGGGCGGCGTTGTGAGGATAAGATGGGGAGTTGAGACTCTTATTCGGGTGGGCTATGGAGGATATTACTATAAGACGAGAGTATCCCAGAGTGAGTCAGGATCATTCATGATAAACTTGGTAGATTCTTTACCATCTCAAGCCTGTTGATGGTCGGAAGTCGGCCATCCCAATCCCCACTGCAAACTCCTCCACCAAACCCGAGATCCGAAAACCGGAGTCTCAATTTTATTCGCCCTCCACCCATTCCAAAGCCGACACCCCATCCATTCCCGCCATATCCAGAACCATGCGGTCCAGTTTATCCTGCGAGCATTGCCGGTAAGATCCCTATAGTCTCATTGCCTGTAAGCATTGACTAATTGGGAGTTGTGAAGAAAAGCAAAGGTCAAATGCGTCCACACCGGAAGTGCACCTTGTCAACGCTGCCAACGCCTCGGAACGTCGGGCTGCGAAATCACAAGACCCGTTGTGAGATCTGCAAAGAAAGCTGTGAGGAGAGCGCAGAATGAGGCGAGTTTGACTCCGAGGGATGATATATCGGTGATATCGAGCACGCCGGGATTCCAGCCTATACCGAGCCCTGTCTCGTCAAGACAGACGACTTCATATCATGCGTCTGATACTGTAGATGAGCATCTCGCCCGCTTGCCAATTGGGATTATTCTCAAAGCTCTAAATATCTTCACTGCCAAGTTTCCCGAGCTGAGGATACTGCAGGCATCTGCTTTTATCAAGGAGTATCAAACTGCTCGGTCCAAGGAGAGCAAGGCCTTGCTAGCTACAATACTTGCTATCACAAGGAAGCAGTGCTCCATTGTCACGGGGGACTGGCTGAGGAGCTTGAAGAGTAGCGAGTGCTATGCTTCGTATGCTTGGAGCACTCTGTCTGATGCTATTCTTCAACCGCCAAAGGTCCAAGTCGTTCAGGCCTTGCTTATCTTGACGCTGTATGAATGGGGAGTGAGAGAGTATCACAAAGCTTGGATGCACTGCGGTAAGTTCTTTCTACACTCAAACGAACTTTGCTGATGTCATGAAGGAATTGCGATACGCATCATGCAGTCACTTCATAGCTCCCGGGTCAGCCCTCACCCCCTCGACATGTCTCAAAACAACGACACAGACGTCATGGCCATAGCTGTAGAAGCAAGAACATACTGGGCGTGTTTCATCATGGACTGTACCATCAACTCAGGAACATATAACCCTCGTATGCTTCCAATGTCCGAGATGCACAAGCTCAAAGTCCCTCGTCCACTGAACTACACCGACTTTGCATTCGGCTTTGACGGAGCTTCATTAGACCATATCTGCACTGGTGATTTATCTGGACTAGCACAGAGCTTTGAGACGATTGCAACTGGTTTTGACATTTACGCTCAAGCTATGTCGTTTGTCTTTAACAATGGGCGTTGTGCACCGGGCATGTGTGCACCTGAGAATTGTCCATGGGTTCCTGGCTCTGCTTGGTCTCAATGCCGAGATAGACTTGAGGAATGGAGGAAGAGTCAACATGAGAGACTTTGCTATCCGCAGCATAGCGTCGTGGTGCATATGACGTTGGGACATGGGGAGTCGTTTATTTACTTGAATATGCTGTACTACTTGAGGTGAGAAGCCACTATTACGCATCAATGGTAACGGCGGAATGCTGACGATTCTCTAGCACGATCATGCTTCATAGAGAGTATTTTCCCTTCCTACCAACCGCTGACTTGACCCCAAGAGGTCCAGTAGATCCTCCCCTTCTGGAAGCCGAAGCACCGCCAGGTTGGTGGGACGAAAGCGCCAGGGAACTCTTCAACGCTGCTGAACAGATCGCATCTCTTCTCCAAGAGGCATCCGAGTGCGGAATTCCGCTAATGACGCCTTTCTCCGGGTTTTGCGCTTTCACCGCCTGTTTTCTCAATCTCTACGTATTTCGATTTCCCAGGATGAATCTCAATCGAAGCTCAAAAGCCGAACAGCTTATGAACTGGGGACTAGAGTATTTGGAAGAATTCCAGAACGCTTGGGAACTGGCAGGAGGCTGGGTAAGGCCTATCCCCTCTATTCATGAGTCTAAAGCTAACGGAACAGATCAAAACGATTCAGAACTCATCACTCTTGTACAAGAGAGCAACCGAAGACGCAGGACGTTACCGTGGAAGATCAAGAGCTGACTTTGAAACTCTTCACCAATCGATTCATGAATACCGAATTGTCGATAGGTCGGATCAGCATCTGCAGCAGATCAGCCATGCAGATAGAAACTCGGCAAGGCGTGAGGAAGAGACCGTGACGAGCCAAGTTCAGGTGGCTAGTAATATGGGCGCGGCTGTTAATGCTTCGGTGCCGGATCCGTTTCCGAATTGGTGGTCTATGTTGCAGGAGGTGGAGTTTACGGATGTTGGCAATTTGTGGAATGGGATGCGTGAGCTATAACCTGGGGAATGAGTATGGCATTATAGTTAGAAGGGCAGGAATAGGCCCATTTGGAATGGAGGCCGGTTTGAATGGGGGTCTACTATCTTCCTCCCTGTAGAGGTCAAGGACAGGGTCTGTAAGTATTCCGCATGAAGTTATGGCGTTTTGGGGAAAATACACGAGACTGGCCTGTACCGAATGCCACGGATCTATCACCATTTCCAGTCTCATGTTATTGTTCTCTCTCACGTTGAAGACAGTGGTAGAGACAACAACAGCCAGGATACTAGCAGATATCAGCGGTTGTTGCATGATTCGACAGGAAGAAACAATATTCAGAACCCTTCACACAGATCCGCAGAACATCTAGCCGTTAGCCTGTCCAACTATGCCCTTGCTTCCAAGATGAATATCCGTTGGAACTAAATTTAGATTCGCAAACTCTATTTCAAGAAGCCTGTTGTATAACTCAGTTGAGCGAATCGGTAGTTTTGCGGTAGCTCAAGGGCAACAAGGCTTCGTAGCAAGGTACCCGAAAAGAAAGCGGAGCCGAAACTCTGCAGTCGGTGGAGGGTTACATCTCAGTCACAGATTGGGAAGCTCTGAATCGAAGGGGCCATATCGTACGAGGACGCCGAGTCATGGCAGTATAAGAAGCCTTTTATAGCATCACGGGCCAGCAGAACATTTGAGCCTGTGACATAACGAGTTGGAAATGAGACATACCGAAATGGCATTGAAGTCAGAAGCTGGTCAAAAGTGCATAATATGGCCAAGACATGTCATATTGAGAAATACGCAGCGATCACCCCGAACAGAAATATACCGAAGTGCTATAACCCGTTTCAATAGCTCTACGGAGATTTAACTCGTCCTGAGATTTAGTTCATGCGGACAATAAAACGTTACATGCAGATCCTGCTAACCTCCGGGCTATTGCCAAGGTTCAGAGGTATATCTCACCTATATCTGTATCACGATGCCCCCATACTACCCCAAACTAAGCTTGACCGTCGCTTAAAACATCGTGGAACGGTCTCCTTCCTGTTGTGTTTTGCCGTTAGACATGGGATCCTTCAACGGCCACCAGTTTAGTTGCACTGGACTCGGAGACTAGCTTTAGCTTGATTCAAGTAACCACTGTATTATTAATACACTGTGCTGGATTGATATGAGTTATAGCATTGACAAAAAGAGTGTACCTCGGTTATCCAATCTGTAGATTGATCTTCAAGACTCCTCAAGCAGTACGACCCTCGGAAATTCGGAACTTTCCTACTCTCCTTTTTTCCCTGTGGTGATATGGCAGGGGTTTATGATATAACTGACGAAACATCCCGCTGAAGATACGCTAAAACCTTGATCCCTGTGTATTAGCTCCATCCACCGGATGTCGATCATCCGGGTCTCCGCGGTCTTACGAGTGCTCATAAAATCCACTTACTGTGGATTATTTCCCAAACAAATTGCGACGCAATGTGTTCAGCACAGGTCAGTCAGTGTTCGAGAAGGTCTTTTTGCATTAGCATTAATTGTTTGTTATAGTATAGAGGTATAGAAAAGAACAAGTCCTTGCGAGCCAAAGTTACTCCCGTCTCTAATTCCAGCGCTAGATCCCTTTTCCCTGTTCCCAAACGTAGCCTATCGTTGCATTGATGCCCAAGCCAAGCCATAAC
>JACDIX010001067.1:0-19334 GCA_019843635.1 Fusarium siculi | reverse complement strand
ATATATTACTTATATATGTGTGGATTGTGTGTAACCCTGGCAATAACATCCTATAAACGGAGGGCTAACAAGGTATCAGAGAGTTACACTTATACAGAGGTGTTGAACTAACAGAACCGAATTTTATTACAGGTCACGAATTTACAGTTACTGTTATTGCTTTATATTCCCAGGTCAGAAATGTGAAGATTAGAGACAAAGTTGTCTCCCTATTTACTGCTTCTTGATAAGGCTTCTCGCTATCATCTTTTTGGAATAAGATAATTTCGAGTGTAAATACTAACATTACACAGCGGCAAGTGCTACTACTATCAGAACGGGGGCTTAGCACGATGTATCAAGAGCCAAGCCCTTGTTTCTCCCAATCTCGACGGAGCTCAGGCAGAATATGTCCGTGTACCACTCGCAGACGGTACTGTGGTTAAGGCCCCCGAAGGAATCCACGACCAGGCCCTTATCCTGATGGCCGATATCTTCCCCACTAGTTATTTCGGTGTCCAGAGGGGGGTTGAGATGATGCCGAAGCTAGATCTGCGACATTCAACTATTGCGGTGATTGGCTGTGGTCCCGTTAGACTATGCACCATTGTTGCCGCGACAGTGCTGAAGCCAAGGCATCTATTTGCTGTGGATAGTGTTCAAAGCAGACTTGATCAGGCAGCGAAACTTGGTGCCGAGCCTCGGAACTTCATGGACAGCAGGGATAAAATGATTGAGCGCGTAAAGTCTGTTACTGGTGGCAGAGGCGCTGATATAGTGGTTGAAGTGGTCGGTCTCTCGCCAGCCCTCCGAACAGCATTTGACTTGGTTCGCTCATTTGGTGCTATCAGCAGCATTGGTGTCCATAACGCAGAGGTATGTGTCATGATAATTTATACATCTATGGATTATTAACAGGTAATAGATCCCTTGGTCAGGCAGCGACGCTTATAAGTGAGATTGAATGTCCTATCATTCTACCTTAGCTAATTCAGTCTAGCAAAAATGTCCGTCTGCAGATGGGATGGTGCCCAGTCAGAAGTATCTTTTCCGAGGCAATGGAAGTTCTCAAGCAAGAACAGGATTCTCTCAGGTATGTATACTCTCGAGTCAAGGATACAAAGAGTTCGCTTGAACTGACTGAGTGCAGCTTCCTATTCGACAACATTCTCCCACTTTCAGATGCAGTTCGAGGTTACGAACTGTTCAACGAGTCCAAGGTCCAAAAGGTCGTTTTCCAAGTCTGAAGTATATGTGGTCTCAAACCCCGCTGCTGTCTGGCGTCTTCAGAACTCTTGGGGAGGATATTTTAGAGAGAAAAAGTCTAGGTGGTTAATTATCTAATTCTACATTCTATCTTTTCGTTGCCGGATCTGATTACTCATCATATGTCCCCTCACTCCTGATTGATACTGCCAGTTCCAAAGAGCTCCATATTAATTTGCTCATGCTCAACCCCCAAACTTTGTAACTTGTTCCTTGTTGCTACCATCCAAGAAGCAGGTCCACAAATGAAGAATTGAGATTGCTTGTTATCCAGTTCTTCGTTCTTCATTTGACACACAACATCGAGGTCTAGTCGCCCCTCGAAATCATAGTCTTCACCCTTCTTATCGTTTTGGGACAGGTTCTTGAGCCAGATAAGAGTCTCAACGTTCTCGTGGCCCTCTGATACACTGCGAATATTTGTACGGAAAGCCATATCCTGTGATGTTCTAGCTGCGTGGAGCCAGAGGGTAGGTCTGTTTGCCATCTTCGATCGAGGTGAGCCAAGAACTGACTCGAGCATGGACATCAAAGGTGTAACACCAACTCCCGCTGATATTAGAATGAGAGGTGCATCCGCCTTTTTATCATCTTCGATGTCAAGCCAGAATTCACCACGAGGATATGTCATCTCAACCTCTTCTCCAACCTGATAGTGGTTATGTAGGAGACTGGAGACGGTGCCGGGCAAAGATTCGTCTTTTCCTTCCAGAGTGAAACTCTCCTTCTTGATACTGACTCGGTAGTAGTCACTGTGAGGTGCCTGACTCATGCTGTACTGACGGCATTGGAAGATGCCACCAAGCTCCGGTACGTTGATTCGGAGGCTAACATACTGACCAGGATGGAACGAAGGCAAGGGCGCCTTTCCGTCAGATGGAATCAAGTAAAAGCTTGTGATGAGATCTGCTTCCTTCTCGCGCTTGGAAATCTTGAACTTCCTCCAGCCATCCCACTCGCCGGCCTCTTGATACAATTGCTTCTCGCGGTTGATAAAGATATTGGCTAGTTGGCCGTAGGCAGCCGTCCACGCATCAGCGATTTCATCCGTGAGGGCATCGCCCAGTACTTCTCCAATGGCTTTGATAAGCTGCTCGCCAACAAGAGCGTATTGATCTTCCGTAACCTTGAGACTGACATGTCTCTGGGCAATACGTTCAATCGTAGACGCCAGGAATTCGGGCTTATCAAGATAGGTGGCATACGCAAGCACAGCACCAGCCAGAGCTTTAGCTTGAGCGCCGTCGTACTGATGGCTGAGGTTGAAGATATTACGGAGATCGGGGTAGGTGCCAATCAAGTTCTTGTAGAAAAAGGATGTAATAGTCTCTCCATGAATTTTGAGTACAGGGGCTGTTGACTTAACAATGTCAACTTGGGAAGCTGTTAACGACATGATGAATAGTTGGAATAGAAGAAGAATGAATTAATCTCTGAGTGGGTGATGCAGAGAAATGCTGAAAACGCCGTCATGTCTTCGTAATATATAGTCGATCCACGGCACAATTTCCATTGCTCGTGCTCGTGCTAGTGAAACCTGACTTTGTCATCCTTGACCCATCGTCAGATGCCAGGATGAAGCATGCTTTCTGAAGATTCCATTTTTATAGTGGGACGTTGTGAGATTTCCGCGGATTTGCTTCAACAGAGGCGTTTCACACAATTATCCAACAAATCAGAGTCAAGCGAATTATGAAGTCTCAGATTGAACTTTCCCAAAGGGGACTAGACTCCGATCATTCTCAGAACGCTGGGCCGGAGTCGTCGGACCATTTATCGGCTGAACTCGGTATTCAATAGTCACGTGTGACGCTCCCATCGCGTCAGACGTGACACGAACTTGTCCGGGAAATTTCGGCAAACAGCACCGAGCACCGAGCGGGATGAGAATTACCCTACAGACTTGCTTTGACATGTCGTTGAAAAAGTCTGATTGCATCCCGCCTCTGGGGAATTCCAGGCTGAGTTTTAGAGAAATATCTTCTCTACATAAGCAGATATTGCGCCTATAGAATGTATTCAAACACAGGATATAAGGGGGTTCAGACAAGAAGATAGTGACTAGTTGTCATGCAGATTGTTCTGTACACAAATAGGGAAATAAAGAAAAAGGGCAAATATTATACTGTAGAAATAAAACATACATTAAAGAACAGCGTGACATTTTTTATAGAAGAAGGAGAACCCAAAGCAAGCAATTATATATTTACTTTAATGGAGAATTGAACTCTAGTCGTGAGTGTACAAGACTCTCAAAGCATACTTAATTAAATTAAGTGCTAACTGTCACGTGAGAAGGTTATGCAAAGTGTGCACATTTAGAAACAGTTACATAAAACTGAGTGCTTACTAAAGATATTATTAAGCCGTTTGCAGCTTCCCAATTGGACCAAGAACGAGGGCTAATTGACCCAAACCGTAGTATTTACTCCGTAACGACATCTCTCAACCAACAACATGTCGCAAAGTTGGCTGACAAAGTCAAATCACCATTATTCAGCATCGCTTGTCAGACTTAGTCAACAAACATTCAGCCATCCAACCATGAAGAATATTATCTAGATCCAATCAAACTTGCTGAATTGATCCAGGACCAAATCTCGGCTATAATGCAGGCCTCGTTTGGTGTCTACACGACATTGAGCAAAGTAACGACTGTTGCGGCTGAAAGACCAGGGGGTTTGTTAAATCTATATAGCTTGCAGCCTTTCCATGAGATCGTTTTATTGCCACTAGACAAGAACAACAACTGAATCACTTCGGTACCCTTCAACATGTTGGTCCATTCTGTTCTAGGTTTGTTCGCCTTCCCAGCCGTGGCTCTGGGCTCGTCCTTCACTGCAAAGACAATTAGTCAACTTCCTCTCGGCACATGGTTGGAGAATGTTGCCGTGCGCTCCAATGGAGATCTCCTAGCAACGGAACTCTGGCCCTCTGCCACTATCTATACCATCGTCAACCCAGCAGACTGCAAGTCTGGCCTTGAAGAGCTGGTCACGTTCCCCTCCATCACCGGGCTTCTCGGTATCACGGAGGTACCCAAGAGCCCTGGCAAGCCTGAGACCTTCATTGTTGTTGGTAGTGAAGCGACTGCTCTTAGTCACTTGACGCCAGGAACATTTGAAGCTTGGGCTATCGAGTTTCCCAACCGACGACACCAGCCCAAGGTTAAGGTCAGAAAGATCAGCGACATGACCAAGAAGAGCGCTTTTCTCAACGGTGTTGCCGCTATCCCCGGCAGGTCAGATGCTGTCCTAGTGTCTGACTCTGTCGCTGGGTTCGTCGGGCGCCTGGACCTAACTACGGGTGTCTTTGATGATTCGGCATTTGTGTTCCCCGAGATGGCCCCTATCGCAGCTGATGCTTTCGGAATCAATGGTATCAAGGTCCGCGACAACTACCTGTACTTCACCAATTCCAACGCCGTCAAGATATACCGCATTGCGATCACACCAGCTGGGTATCCGAAAAAAGGAGCCAAGCCTCAACTCGTCGCAGATCTTTCGAGCGGCGTTGGGTTCTTCGATGACTTCGAGTTTGACAAGAATGGCAATATATATGCGACTACCAACTTTGACAATTCGATCGTTTTTGTTGATGTGAAGACTGGGAAGTGGAAAACAGTCGTTGGCGGTATTCACGAGATGACAGTTGCGGGATCGACGGCTGCTGCATTTAGTTATGGGAAGAAGGGGGAGAAGACGTTGTATGTTTCCACGTCGGGTGCACTTGCGAAGCCTGTCGATGGGACCAAGACAGAGGGTGCCAAGATTGTCGCTGTAAAGGTTCGTCCATAGAGATTACAGAATACTTCTGCTTGGAGAGGTAAAGAATGGTTGGAACTGTGGTCTTAGGAGCGGGAAGTGCCAGTATCTATTCTTTATACATCTATCGTAGCAAGAGACATTTCAAAAGCCCAGAATTCCCAACGGTTCATGAGGAATGGCACAAGTCTAGACAAATATCATCTTACTATCGCTAAATACTGCTGCCATGTAATCCATCGCCCTTGTATGCTGCTTCTAACCCGAGATATGCCACCAAGATCACACAAACAATACTAGCCTTGGGTATTGGGCCCATGCTCGTTCTGACAACCCTAGTGCTCTGACTCACTGACAGGATCCGCAAGCTTGGATCGATAGGCCATCTCGTCAGTGGCTTCAGTGCCAGTAGCAACAGAGTAGTAAACCTTCGCTGGCCGGTTGAAGACGAAGTCAGGATGGGCAATAAAGAGGCAAAAGACTGCCACAACAATCAACCTGGAAACGTCAGCGAGTATTAAAATGACCGATGGCAAGTAGAAAGACTAGACTTACACTCCTTCTAAAGTAACAAATAGATCCTCATGTTTGATCAGCTCCCCTTGGTAACCTTCTTTGAGCTCATCGGCACGGAAGATACAACGAGCCAAAGTAGCAAGGACTGCGATGGCGAGAAAGGCAAAGAACAGCTTGTCTCTTGACCCGAGATTCCGAGACTTCTTCGACCGTAAGTATCGAAACATGTAGTCACCGAACAAGAGGCTAAATGCGACCAGCATAATGACTTGTAGAATCAGCCCTGCCATGGCGACATCAACACCGACCTGGCTAGCACCGGATGAGGATGCTGAGAGACCTCCTCCAGTACCCTGCAAGATCAGCGATATGATATCCATGGGTACAAATACCCAGGCGAAGTATTTGGTGGGAAATCGAGCAAGGCTTGGTCCATAATGCTCAATACTGGACAAAAGTCAGTCAATTGGAGATATCCGCCTAGTGATAAGCATACCTTTGGCCAAGGGTGACATAGATTGCGGCACAGTAGAAAACAGGAGCTTGAGTGATAGCAACTGTGACATATTAGTACGCCGTTCGTCATTGAGAGTTTGAAGTACTTACTGATTTGGGTAATAAATGCACCGAAACTCCAAGGATTGATCCAGAGCAGAATACGTGCTATATACCCCGTAACTTCATGTGTGCAGCTCAGGATCATGCACCACATAAACCAGGGTGTTTTCCATTTGAAACCCAAGTAGGCATGCGCAAAAGTCGCAAAGGTGAATAAAGCGGCAAAAGTAATATTGGCAGGGAGAGAAGGTCGGTAACCATAAACGCTCATCTCGATAGGGCATAGCTGACAAGATCGTGAGCAAAGAACAGTAGTCAATACCAAAGCTTATAGAGCTTGGCTCAGAGGTAGGTACCAGCTGCGGACTGGATCTAATGTGGGAAGAAACGTACTTCCAAGGTACAGTTGGCCTTGGGGCCAAATATCACAAAGTTCCCCGTGTCGTTCATGGTGATAAAAGCTCTCTTCACCGTTGGGAAACAGAACCGGAAAAAGGATCTTAGTCGGGAAAAAAAAGCTAGATAAAAAGGATTACTATAAGACTTTATCGCTCTTACTTTTAAGAGACACTTTATCAGGATCGAACATCCATTCTTATATACTATTAGAACTGATCTACAAAACACTGCCACTTTCGCATTCGCATGGGATCCTCGCTGAGACCCTGACTTCACTGTCGTGTAACTGTTTCAAAGGAATAAACTCGTACTTAGCCTCTACCCAAAGTTATGGAACAGGGAAGGGCAAAGAAACAGACCCCTGTGACCTCAGTTAAGGTTATGCAACTAAATTCAAGCTAATCTTTGGGCTCATTGCTATACATGGGTATTCATATACAATCTATCCAACCGTGGCTGCGTGATGAAATGAAAACAGTAGTGGATTTGCAATATTGAAGGATCGACATACAAGGATCGACATCGCAGCTCTCATCTGCCACGACACAGCTCGAAATGAGAAACGGTAAGCCTTGCGGAGCGGCCAATGTACTTGGGTGTACGTGACACTAGTCATTACAAGTGTCATGGCTACCTTGCGTTGACCCAGCCTCTTAGACTTAATCTGCCTTGAGCACGAATAATTTTAGGTTTTCTAGATATATAGATTATATTTCAAGTACCAGAATACCAAGACTTGGATAACGGGGCTTCAACCAAGTGTCGGCCCGCCTCTGATGTCAAAGCATTCAGACCATTATACTCAAAGATCCCTTCTAAAGATCAATTTAAATCAGCGTGAACTACTGCTTGACAGATAATGGATTTGCATTGAATATGGCCTGGATAGCAGAGACTACCACGACTTTTCTCTGTGAAACATGATTATCAGTCGCCAACAGCACCCAGCCCACGCACAGCTATCTTGCAACCAGCCAAAACCTACCCGCGCGTCAGCTGTATCTACCATACTTCACTAGCTTGATAGTGCTTTCCCGCATGCAGCCTGCGCATCCGGGAGGATCGGCCACTGCGACGTTGGCTGCATCCTTCGTCGCGCGCATTTTCGAGGACTTTTTGGCCCGAGACGAGATCAAACTACTAGCACCGATCAGCACTCGGTACTGTCTCATTTCGAGCATGGCGCTGGTCTCGGTCATGCCCAATAAGAAACTGTGGGATGCTGTACAGCCGGATCTGGAGATACTTCAGCTTGCACTTACGGAACTATCGAAGCGTTGGCGATCAGCGATTGGGGCTTCCAGAGCTCTCCAAAACGCCATCAACAAGAGGCAACAACGTATTTCAAGTTCTACCGCCCAATTACGAATAGAAGATAAAGGTTCCCTTGACTGCTTCAAGATGATAGACCTCGGCTATTGCCGTATATGGAGCACTATAAGCCAACAGATATCCTCCAGCTCCAGTCCACTGGCTGCGCAAGAGCAAATTCCAGAGCCTATACAGCTCCCCGGCAACAACGCGTTAGTGACTGATCCCTTTATGGACCCTGGGGAGGCGCTGGATATGGGCACATTCCAATTCGAGCATGTAGAGAATTGGATTCTCAACGATGGGTTTTTATTCGAACCATAGACTACATTACTCGACAGCTGCACTGGACCCTTACAGCTTATGTTTCTTCTGCCCCTTCCTCAGTTTCTCAAACTCCTTCTGCGGAATTCCTTGGACATTTCTCTCGAGAGCTCCAAACACTTCATCAACATTCTGAGCATCTAGTTCCCGTCTTGATCGATATCTAATCATCTTCTTGATCTGTAACATACTTGATGCATTCAGACCCTCATGGAATCTTTCCTTGACTTCTTTGAGTACCTCACCCCGGAATGACTCGGCGGGGCAATTGAATATTTGGTTCACGAAACCTGCCTCAAGTAATTCCTTGCTGGATATTCGCTTTGCCAGAATTAGGGCTTCGTTTGCTTTGGAGATACCCATGCGCTTTGCGAAAGCTATCGACGAGACACCTTCGCTTATCAAGCCCAAACTGGCGAACGGTGTCAAAAGATATGTTTCTCCCGTGCAATAGATAAAATCGGCAAACGCAATCAGCGCAGCAGCCATACCAACCACAGGACCGTTGAGGGCTACTACCAAGATCTTGGGGTGCGTATAGAAGGCTCGCGCAAGATTCATGTTGCTGGCTACCGTGACCGTCAGGTTGTGACGATACAAGTCTGTGCCCTCGGGCATCTTTCTGGAGACCGACACATCGGCACCACTGCTCACATATGTCAGTGTCGGTACAAATAGATGAGATATGTATAGAAGCTCCTCACGCTGAAAAGAATCTTCCATTGCCCGTCAATACAGTAGCTACCACTTCATCATGGGTGGCAACCTCCTGAAGTGTGCGCGCCAGCTGGTAGAACTCGTCTTTGGTCAAAGCGTTCAGCTTGTTGGGTTTGTTGAGCACTATAACCGCAATGGGACCATTGTACTCAACCTCGATGACTGCCATTCTTGCGATGGTGTGTTCTGCCAAGGGAATAATCCGTTACAACTGAGGTAGGCAAATGCGGGTGTTGTGTCATTTAAGATCACCGTTATCATCAGGTTGAGAGATGATTCCAGCGTAAGCGACGTTCGAAGCGTCAGTTTCAAGGGTACATGGCAAAGGCTGGCCTACGCTTCCTTTGGGAGTGTCCCGAAGCTCGAGAGACACACGTATGCAGCCAGGAATCTCGGTAGCGCCATAGCGGGTGAGGATGGGCTGGCCCATCGAGGCGGTCCAGAAGTCCTGTACGTGCTCCTGCAGAGCGCTAGATCCACACAGGAATGCACGGAATTGGCCAGCTGACTGTTTAAAAGGGATCTGCTCGGGCGTTGGGAGCTGCTCGATGAACCACTTCAGACGCATGTAAATCGTGGGCACAGCAGAGAAGATAGTCAGGCCGCCTTGCAGCCAGTATAAGAATGTGAGTATGTTTGGGAGTGGAGTCAAAAAAGAAATGTTAATTTGGAATTGTGATAGAAACTGGCTTGTATAAATAAGTTCCTGGTTCACGATGAGATGTCTTCTCTTGGACTAGTGATTCAGTTGATGTGGGAGAACCCTGCTGCCCCTTGCTGGGATGAGAAGTTGGTGTGGAGGGGCGTCTCTTTGAGCGTTATCTCATCACGAACTGGGCCAATACTGGCTTTGCCTTCAGCTACCGTGCAGAGAATAGCAGAGCATTTGACGTATACAACGGGCACGTGTTATTCTTAGCTTGATCTGTACTGGGGCCTACCCCTCCGTCCCCAATGAATAAAGAGGGTTTCTACGTGACATCTCCTTCGGATATAGGCTGCGAAATAGTTCAATAGAAATTGAATGTTGATAGGCGTACATTTGCTTCAGTATTCATGACATACTCGTACTATTCGCTACGTGATGATGTACTGCGTATCGCCAAGATGGCTCATATCAGGCATCAGCAATGTCCGTGGTACCCATTCACCAAAAATAATCTGAATTGCTTCTCATAATGATATGTCAACTGATGGATTGTTGCCCCATCCTCTTTTGGCCCTCCATGCAACATCGTCGCTTGGCTAGTTCATGCTAGGATGTGAATCCCACGGGGAACGCGGGATGCTTCGGGTAATTCTTCCCCTTACGGATCCACTATCTAATAGCCCGAAGTCTTGAGCCTCAGCTCACCCTCGAGGGTGCTAGAGATGCGCTGTTGCTGCAAGATTGACGAGGAATACGTGATGGCTCTGAGTCAAAGTATGTGCAAAATCCAGTCGACTCATGGTTACCTGCAGCAAGCACGCCTATATCTGTTCACCAATGCTTCTCGAGGGCTGACCTAACGGCGGTTGACCCGCAACGGCCCGACGAAATGGCGCGGTTCATAAATGCAACGTTGAGCCGCGATCATAATATCCCGACGCCGTTCTGTAGCGGGCCTACCGTAACCTCGCCTGAATCCTTGGTCAGGTTACCTCAAAAAGAAAACCCCATACTCCGTAGTCTTTAATTATAACCTGGTATTGGAGCCGCTTGTACCTTGTATGGCATGGTCTCTGCGGGCGATTTTTCTTCAGTTTCCAGATATCGATGGGCGATGTTACTCTGGCGGTTTCGCTTCTGCTAGCGGAGTTTCCTCAATTGCCACTGTCAGATATCATATGCAGTTGGTTGCCAATGGGGCCAATGATGATCGTGGAGGAACATCTCGTCCGTTATCCGAGAAAAAGCAAAAAGAGCAAACGTTGGAGGAAACGTGGGGACGGGTTGTTGTCTCGGCAAGTCTCATGGGATGGCGGCATCGAAGGAGAATTAGTTAGCTGCAGAATTGACTGCAAAGCTCTTGTATTTGAGGTGGCAAATATACATAAGTTCCTGCAGCAGCCCAAATCTTTGGGTTCTGCCAAGACCCAGCGTGGTGTAACCCAACTCGAAGTCTGTCATATATGATATCATATGAGAAAAGAGATAACAAGCCCGCATCAGCCAACAGTCACACCATGCTTG
Source organism: Fusarium siculi (assembly GCA_019843635.1). NCBI lineage: Eukaryota > Fungi > Ascomycota > Sordariomycetes > Hypocreales > Nectriaceae > Fusarium > Fusarium siculi. Next base: position 8,327 of record JACDIX010001067.1, on the reverse strand, counting down.
TCCTGGTCTCCAAGTTCCAACACATCTCACTACCGTTATGCAACCACTTATTATTGGTTCGTCTTCAAGTTTGCCTCTCGCCTGCCAGAGAAACCATGTCGCTAACAAGGGTTTTCGCGTAGATCTCGTCAGAACAAAGGATAGTGAACAATCCTCCTTAACAATGCATTGAAACGCGCTAGGGAGTAATCATTTGCTCCTTTATTTTTCCTGGGGACGCATAATACTCAGCTGTCGGAACCGTATGATCAGGAGCAATGGCGAGTCGATAACGTCTTGAGGTCCGGCAGATAACGCGAACTACTCCAGTCTGTGCTATTTCTCTTTTCTCAACGAATCTAGCTTCCTTGGGATCTTTGGTAGCTTCAATCATGACGAGTTACTATGGAGGCCTGGGGCCGATGCTCAATGCTGTACTTTGGGTTCAAGTCGTTATTTTTGCCCTCTTTGTTGGACTGAGATTATACACGAGATCTCAGATTCTGCACTCTGTCGGCGCAGATGACTTTCTAGTTATCATCGCACTGGTATGCCCTTTACTTCCTCGCCAATAACTCATCCTCAAACTCCACAGGTCTTACAGATCATCTACTCCGCCTTCGTAACGGCTGGTACAAAATACGGTCTCGGTCGCAAATTCGCAGACATTGGCAACCCCGATGCATACTTCCGAGCCGTCGAGCTCGAGATATACAGCCAAGTGGCCGGGCTCATGGTCATCGGCGTGGGAAAATGCGCCGTCGGCATCTTTTTGCTGCGCATCGTGCGAAACAAATTCCAGAAGGCCTTCATCTGGGCATTTCTCGCGGGTACAGCATTCATCACACTGTTTTCTAGTATTGTTGTCGTCGTGCAGTGTGATCCTGTGCAGAGGACTTGGGATCGACGGGTGCCGGGGACCTGTTGGATTGACTTTTCCAAGGTCGGCTTGACTGTTGGATGTGAGTTTCTGAAGATCAGAAGTGGCGGCAAGTACTGATTTGTGTAGCTTGGTTTGTTGTTGCGGACTTTTGCTTCGCGATTCTTCCGTGGTTTGTCATCTGGGAGCTTAACATGAAGCGCAAAGAGAAGATTACTGTCGCGTGCGGCTTGAGTCTCGGTATCTTGTAAGCCACCATTCTGACCGATGTTGAATCATCTTGACTGACTATATAGTGCTGGTATCTGCGGTATCGTTCGTACGGTCGCTCTCAACGGATTGAACGCAAGTGAATATATTTGTATGTTCCTTTTCCCCACCAATCATTCATATACTCACATTTGCAGACGACACAGTAGACATGCTCATCTGGTCCGCGACCGAAAGCACCGTAACAATAATGTGTTCATCGATCCCCGTCCTCCGCCCTCTCTACGTGCGCTTCCGCTACGGCAGCCAAGGCGACAGCTCTGGCGCGGCAAGTTCCTACAAACTCCCCATGTACGGCAATCACAGCGGTCGAAAATACGGCAACGGTTCGATGCCTGGAACAGAAACAATTGGTGGTAGCGGACCATCAAACAGAACAGTCATTGCATATAACGCAAATACCAGCGATGAGAGTATACTTCGTGATACAAAGGCTCAGAATGATATCAGTGGGATCCGAAGAACGGATGAGGTGTCGATAAGTTATGGGAAACAAGATGCTGGAGAGAGAGTTAGGGAGTGGAAGGAATAATCGCTTAGAAAGGTCCAAAGGAGTCGGAACGTGGAAAATTTGACATGGTCAACGCACGGCATGGATCTCCCTAGTCCGGAATCTATCAATTTGTAAGCTCATAATAATATAGAGTAGCTGCGAAGACATACACGATTTGCTGGACTAGCTGCCTGCTTCGTATGTTGGTGACTCTGGGTGTCAGGTTAATGTTGGCAAGTTAAACCCATTCTGAGTTTTGATGGCGTTACTCTCGGTCCCTTTTAGGTCTATCAATCCTGTCTGTACCCATAAACTGATGCAACACCTTGGGCAACCTCACAATCCCTTCATCCGCATCCCATCCAATCTCTAGCAACGCCGCCACAACCCTCGGCACCGCCAACACCGTCCCATGTACCGTCCACGGGAACCCCATCACCCTATTTCCCGCTTCGCTTCTCATCCTCGTCACCAACCGTCGACTCTGGTAATCTGTGCAGAAACTCACAAAGGCGATTTCTCCCCAGGCAGCGTCATGAACTTCGTCTTGTGTTTTACCCACCGCTCGGAAGGGGAAGAAGGCTTTGATCGCGATTCTACGGGCTTCTCTGGCTCTGAGGTTATGAACTGGCATATCGAGGACACGGCATGTAATTCCGAGAGCGCCGAGGATATCAGTTTGGATGTCGATGATTTCGTCGAAGAAGTACTCCATTTCTTCCTCGTCTGGCTTCGTCCAGGCAAATAACTCCACATTGGTGAACTCATTCACATTATAAAGTCCCTCCGTATCCAGCCCAGTATCAGGTCTATAACATCTTGACGCAGCAATCCTTCTAAGCGGCAATTCCTCCTCTGAGATTATTTTGTTTGCCATCATACCAGCCAATGCAATACCGCTTGTCCTCGGCAGGCTCAGCCCAGGCACGCCTCTAGTCTTATCCTTCTCATCCTGCGCAATGTTGTAAACCAGTTGCTCACCGCTACTATCCTGAGCTTGAAACCCGCAGGCAGCAGAGATTTGAGAGTAGATTAGGGATGGGGGCGAGACGGGAGTCCAACCTTCGCGAGTCGTGAAGGAGAGAGCGTAGGAGACGAGGGCCTGTTCCAGTAGGGCGCCGGCGCCGACGAGGTAGTACCATCCGGTGCCAGAGGCGTTGGGGGCGGAAGCAAATTCAATGATGCCAAGCTGCTTTCCGATGTCGACGTGATAAATAGGCTTCCCTTTCCTGTCCTTGATCGGAATAATCTTTTCATCCGCGTTGACAGAGCAGATATAATCCCAGTTGAGCCCTCTCGGCGTTTCCTTACTTGTAATATTGGGTAACGCCAGCGCCAAGTCCTCTATCTTGCTCATGATATCCACCTTCACCTCTTCAACTTCAAGAATTTTTATTTTAATCTCCCTCACTTCCTTGAGCGATTCTTCAAGATTCCTCCCCTCTTCTTTCAGCACTAAAAGCTCATTCTCCAAAGCATTTGCGCGTTCACGTAAAGATTTCACAGCCTCCTGCAACGCTTGGTGGTAGAGCATGAGCTTGGTGATGCGGAATGGGTTGGAGGCGAGGTTAGGATAGTTTCGCAAGAGGCAGGTTTCAGCGTAGAGTTCTGGGTTGTTGCGGATATGGTATATGTCGAGGGTAGGCATTGCAGCGATTGAAGGGCGGTTGGGGGAGGAGTAGGATCTAGTGGTTGGAATCCGAGGTATACGTTGATATCGCCGGCAATTGGCTATTGTGCGATTCATTCTGGGCTGCTGTGGTAGAGACTTGGTAGTTGGTGAGAAGTTAAGAGCATTGTGACATTTTAGGGGTTTATTCATATTGCGGTAGCTTTAGTATGCGCCCTGCAATGACCTCCAAGTGGGGTAGATGTAGCAGATATTATTGGAACATAATATTGAAGCATGGCAAGACTTTAATGCCTGGCGAATAAACTATTATATGCAGCATACTTCAAAAGAGAATAGACTTTACCTATAATTCCAACACCAACTCGGAATGATATCACCGGTATCAGAAGAATAGATAGGGTCCTGATCAGTTATTGGGCTTGGGGGAAGATGAGTGAGTGGAAGTAATAACCACTTGGAGAAAGGTCCAAACTCTATTTCTGCACGATAAGAAGTGCTCCAGTGAAGGCCGAAGTATTGATAAGGCGTAGATCAGCAGGGTCTGGGCCTGTCGTCACTTTTGGTTTAGCGGAATATTATTGATAAGCGACCCTGGATAGAAATAATTACAGGCAGCCCCGCCCTCTTCTTTAGTGACCTCGACACTACAACACCCCGTATCCCATGCGCCTCAATTGAACAACACGCGATATATACGGAATGACTCATGGATCCTGGTCGCAAGAGAATAGGCTCCATCGCAGAGTCGGCTACGTCGTCTAATCAGCGGAGTAAACGCGCCAAATACGCGCCTGTAGCTTGGTACGCGACCGTCCCTAGGCACTGGGATTGACTGACCTTGGTAGTAATGAGTGTAAGAAGAAGAAGCTCAAGTGTGTGAGGGAGGAGGGCGATGAGATTTGCAAGAGATGTGATGTTAATAAAGTCGAATGCATCTTTGCTCCTACAGCTCAACCGGCAAAGGAAGATGCTGAGCCGTCGCGAAGACGCTCAACTCAAGAGCCTCAGTCTCAGTGAGTATCTGAACCATCTCACAAACCATCACTAACACTTCACAGAACAGACGTCGGATCTCTAAGCCAACAAGTAATCGCCCTCCAAAACCAAGTTAACGCTCTTACATTAGCCCTCCAAGACGTATCCCAGCGTCTCCCCCACATAACCCTCTCCTCCACAAAGTCCACCCCGCAAGGCCACTCCTCCACCTACCGCAGAGACATCCGCAACGTACACAACGAGCCGCGCGAGCCTCAATTCGTCGGTCCCACGCGCTCGGCGTATAGTTTCCAGATTGCGGAGAACTCCCTCACAGGCATGGGAATAGAGCCAAACGCTACTGGTACCAGCACGCCCGCTGAATCACCCAGTGAGACGGAACCCGTTGTTGAGAGTGAGCACCTTTCGCCAGGGGTAGAGGATGTTGAGACTCTGGCGAGTTTGGGAATTGCGGAGGTTCAGAGGCTGTTGGATATTTATAATGAGGAGATTCAAGGTGTTTATCCGTTCATTGATGTGAATGAGTTGTCAACCAAGGCGGTGTCGGTATTCCAGACACCGCAGGAGAATACGCTCAAGGATTTGCAGGCTATCAAGTTGGCGGTCGCTACGTCAGTTGCTATTGAGGCGCAGGGGCTGAATAACATCAGCAAGAGGTTGGTTGACGATGTTGAGCCTGTTATTTGCAGCGTCTCAGGCGAGGCGTTCATTGACTTGCAAGAACTTCAACTCATGATAATGCTGGTCCGTCTCCTGCGTACAATCTCTCTACACATACTAACGCTATCAAGAGCATCTATTGGTTTCATTGCGGAGAAGACCTCCTCGCCTGGAGAGCCATAGGCAACGCCGGTCGCGAGGCTCTCGAAATCGGTCTTCACCGCCGAACCTCACTCTTTGAAAACTTCAAGAACTTGGCAGAGCGAGACTTGGCAATTCGTTGTTTCTGGTGTGTATACATTCTAGACCGAAGGTACAGCTATGGTACTAGTCTATCATTCGGCATTTCCGATCGGGACATCGATCCCCATTGTCCAGAGCCAGTGAGTTCCTTCGCACTTTGGGAGAAGCGTATACTGACTATTGAAAGAGTGAGCAACATCCATATCTTCGATGCATGGTCTCATACGCCAAGTTATGCTCCAAGGTCTGGGAGGATCTACCGCTTGATTCTTCAACATTTATAGTACCAAAGGATAAAGTCGACTTCTTTGACTTTCTGGCGCAGAAATGGGTTCACTCTATTCCTGAGGATTTACAGCTCGTGTATCCTCGGCTCTCACAGGCTCCGCGTCATCAACCTCGAGTTTTACAGCGCCTGAGAACGCTTCTGTACCTGAGAGGGAACTACATCCGAGACTTGGTTCTGCGATATCATGTCATGAGTGCTGAGAATCTACGCTCAGACATGCAGGGCGCTCAACTGGTTGTCAGTCTCGCGCAGGATACGATCCAGGTTTTGGTGAATCTGAACGAGACAAGTGAGATCTACGCTCGGCAGAAAGCAACGTTTAATTACTTCCTCACTGGTGCTTTAGCAACTATCCTTCTAGCAGTGTGTCACGGCCCAGATGTCTTTGCCGATCGCTGCAGGCAGAGCTTCCAAGACGCCGTCCGTCTTCTGAAGAACATCTCTCAGCATGGACAGCTAGGTAGACGGCTATGGCGCTCACTGAAGGGAACAATTCATCGCGCTTTATCGCTAGAGTCACCATTCACACCAACTGGGAATACGGCACTCGCGGAGATTCTGCAGCAGGAGACACCGGAGGTACGACAGCAGCAGACGCTTGTTCCGACGAATTGGCCGAGAAATGGAATGGGGAATAATTTTATGGATGAGAATATGGCGGATATGTTTGGTCTGGAGACGGATCTGTTGAATCTGTTTAGTGCGTTTGAGCAGGACAATATGTTGAGGCCGGTGAGTCAGGTTAATGTGCTTGATCAAGCTGCGGCATTACCGGATCATAATGGAGGTGTTGGGCAGGGTGATGATATGAGTCGGTTCAATGGGGGGTTCTAGCAGTCGCGCTTTTATGGGACATGTCGGAGACAGGACTGTAACAATATCGTCAAGTGAGCGTTAAAGAGCGTGTTCATTACATAACTATCTCGTACATATCGACCCATGGCCCAAGTCCCGTCCAATCCCTTGAGAATATCTGGTTAAAACAATTTAGTAACCTCATAACAACGCGTGATTAAAGAAAATACATATCTCTCCAATTTTTGACTATAAGTATCCAGTTTATTTGTCGTGGACTCCATCACGAAGACCTTCGACAACGTCCAGGTCAACGACCGGAACCTCAAACTTGTACTTGCCACGGAAGACATAGTACGCAATACCAGCAAAGAGCCATCCAGCCATGACAACGATAGAGTAGTTCATATTCTGCGGGGTGACTGGCATAGTAGATGGGAAAGTGCTAAAGATGACAACGACAGTAATCCATATCAAGCTGATAACGTTGGCAGCTGGGCCAGCGATGCGTCCGAGCTTGAAAGGACCAAAGCCACTGGAGGTCTGAATACTCTTTCTGGCGTATAGCATAGCGATGATGGGGAAAGCATAGCTAACATACATGCCGATGATTGACATGGAGAGAATGGCATTGAAGGCAGTGGTGTTGCCGAGGTAGATAAGACCAAGGAGCATCTGAAGAACAATGACAACCACGACAGCGTAAACAGGGATCTGGAGACGCTTGTCGACTTTGCTGAGCTGCTTGTCAAACGGCGTTGACTTGTCTCTCGCAAAAGCCCACAAAGTTCTTGACGTAGATGTAGTTCCAGCGACAGTTGCTGCAATAGCAGTGCATGTAATGATGACGGAGAGAACAGTGCCGCCCGCTCGGCTCTTGGTTACGTCAAGGAAGATCTGCATGAAGGGGAACCCAGTGGGTGTTGAGAGAAGCTTCTCGAGGGGGCCAGTTGAGAAGAGGAAGATGATGCAGTAGACGAGACCCATGAGACCATTGATGGCTACACTGCCTACCATGGCGAGAGGGACATTGCGGCTGGCGTGGGGCATTTCTTCTGCTAAATGGCAGGCGGCGTCGTATCTGTGACGGTTAGATGGTGACGTAGTGAGTGGGAGAGGGGGACATACCCGAGGAAGGGATACACGGCACTCAAGAGGCCGACTAGCCATGATACACCATCGCTGGCCCAGCCACTGGAGTTGGTGACCTCAGTAAAGACAAACGAAGCCGAGTTCTTGGGTGCCATGACGCCAAGAACGACAACGATTGTGATAAAGCCGATGACATGAACGGCGCCTAGAGCCGTCAGTTCCGAAACATCTCCTGCCAGCGGAGGTACTTACCCGACACCGTGTTGATATGTGGAAGAAGTTTGTCGCCCCAGATATTGAGAACAAGGGCATAGACGAGAACAAGCCAGTAGAACAACATGCCCCGCCACCGCTCAGGAACATACGTATCGTTGTTAACGATTATGAAACCCTGCATCTGCAGTCCAGCAGCAAAGGCAGCAGATGATGTGAGGACAACCTGTCCGCCAATGCTGACCCAGCCTGTGACCCAAGAGGAGGCCGATCGAATGGAAGTGGGAGAAAGGGCTGCTACCCAATGGTATTGGCCTGGAAACCATTCCGAGCGTTAGTCTCAAGCTACAAAAGTTGTGTCAAGGGTTGAGTACTGACCTCCAGCTGTAGGATATATCGAAGCGATCTCACCGAGAGAACTGGCGATGCAGATTGAGCATACTGCTGATAGTATACTGATCATGTTAGTGGTGCTTGGTTTCGGGAACGGGGGACGGACTAGTTGTAGAAGAGACATGGTGCTCCGCCGCTGATGAGAGCTGTAGCGACGACAGAGGATAGAGCCTCCCACGTCGCCATGAGACAGACGCATAGAGCACAGAGAGAGAAAAGAGAATACTGTCTTCGAAGTTCCTGTGTATGACCCAACTGCGCAAGACGCAGGGCATCATCGTTGGAAACTCCAGTACCGCCCTCAAAACTCATGGCGTCTTTATCAACAGCAACGTTAACTTTCTCAAGGTCGCCCATTTTCTCAAACAAAGAATAATAATAATATTTATAT